>JAMPIV010021785.1:75000-91154 GCA_024509875.1 Oreohelix idahoensis | reverse complement strand
CCCCTTAAAACTACACTCATTGCATTTTCGGGCAGCTTTTTAAAAGAGAGTTGTGGGTATGCCTGCATTTACACCTCAATCAAATCCAAAATCCTTACGTTTCTGGATATAGTTACAACAATACAAAGACATTTTCTTGTTATTTTTTACACAACGTGAGATCGCTTTCTAAGTGACTTACTTTTATAATTTATACAACTCCATTTTAAATATGGTCTATATTCCTGAACAGTCATTACTCAACCCATAGAGCGTACCTCCCGAAAATAACTTTTGGTGGCACGAGGTTGGCAACTTGTACGATCAAAGTTGTTTTCCCATGCACGCGAGACTCCGTGCCTGGGAAGCCAATGAGGACCGGTATGGACGGTTTACAGTTCTTGACACTCAGTAGCAAACCGCATGTAATCAGTAGGAATACGGAACTTGGCCCTGTTTAGACATGTAAACTCATGTATTAGCTCTAGGAATTGCCACAGTTATCCAAGTAGGATCGTGTCATCTAAGAATCCTCGACTGATTTAATGAGCAATTTTGCGGTTTCACCGCGAGACAGTGTGAAACTTAGACATGCATGGCTTAATCTTTGAGACAAGCATATGACTACTGGCAGGATCAACCAGAGCAGAGCGGATCCCGCGGCACCAGCGATTTTATTCTTGCGAGAAACTACTGGCCGCCTGCATGTATTAGCTCTAGGAATTGCCACAGTTATCCAAGTAAGATCGTGTCATCTAAGGAACCTCTATAATATTAATATTAACTATGTAAAATGTCAAATAATTTTTTGTTTTTATTTTACATTTCATACTCTAAAAATTATTTTGCTTAATTATTAAATATTGCATTGAAAAATAAGCAAAATTTAGATTAGGAAATTACATATATTCATCAGGTTTATAAAAATTTTCTCTTGAAACTAAAAAATATTATTTCGATTGATGCTCAATGTTTATTACTAATTTAGGGAAACCGCCGGCTATTTAAATAATTTGCTGTTTTCGGATTTTTTTTTTAGGCATATATCTTAAGACCTATAAGTATGCTAAATTTCACACTTCTAGGTAGTTTAGGCGTGATCAAACCAATTTCGTGCGGACAGAAAGACGGAAATTTAGTGTCGTCATCATGGCGTTCAGCAGAAAGAGCAAACAACTTACTTACTTCCCGCCATGCTTTGTTGGGTGACTTACTCGTTTTATTATACACCGTAGTTGATTGCATTAGAATCGATTACGATTAGTTCAGAGAGAGAATGATGATGGTGATGATGATGATGATGATGAAGGTGATGATGATGATGAAGGTGATGATGATGATGAAGGAGATGATGGTGATGATGATGAAGGTGATGATCGTGATGATGACGAGGGTGATGATGATGATGTTGGTGATGATGATGATGATGAAGCCTGCCTCCACAAGGGAACCGCATTCCAGATACGTTTTTCCCCAACCTTTTAATAAACAGTTACATGTCACCAACGTATTTTTTCATTTATGTCTCCCCCCCAAGCTCAAATTTAAAAATTATCCATTCTTCTTCCGTCACAACATGACAATTTCATCTCCAAAATGAGAATTGTAAAAGTTAAAAGGTCACACGCAAAAAATAACCAGTCACAGTTTCCAGAACAAAACCAAAAACACACCACACACAAAAAACTAGAACAAAGGTGAGGATAGACAGAAAAATGAAGAAAATGAAATTGGAAAGTAAACGGGTTGAATTATCACGAGTCAAGAAAGTATGCCAACACATGTTATGGAAAAAATAATAACATGAAAAACCCAGACAGTCTAAACAGGACAAGACTGGCTTAGCCACTTGTCCTGGTTAACTCGTGTTGTCAGTGTTCCTGCGTGGCTAAGTCAATATTAGAGATAAATAGACAAGTCAAAAACTGTTGGACAAAAAATATGTAAGAGGAAGGAGAACGCCATAGAGAAGGGTGTAACGATTGTGAGGAAACATATATAGAAAAAGTGCTGGAAATTGAGAGGAGGGAGTGGCGAGGGACAGCTTCTGGCAAAGAAGGCTACATTTACGTTGGATAAGAAAAAGACCTAAAGATAAAACCAAGTTGTAAGGATTACCTTACAAATTACTGTTTCCAAATACACTTTAAAAAATAAACGGTTCATACATTCTGTTCAAGCGGGCGTAGGCAGCACAGGAGCTGTGGGGCGATCTGCTTTAGAAACGCTGAGATCTCTAAAGATTTTTAAAGTAGTCCCATAGCAGATCCTACCGTAGGGGAGAGAAGTGTTAGAGACTTCACCTACACTAGGTCCAGCATCGAGAGGTGGGGGAGACCAGTTACCTTTCCTTGCTGCCTTTTCCTTCCCCAACTCAAGTCAGATACCCCATTTACAGCCTGGGTAGACTGGAAGCGTGTCGGTACAGTGATTCGAACCCGGTACCCTTACGCCGCAAGAGACCAGCGCTCTACCACTCTGTCTTTCGGACGATCCTAAAGATTTACTTAACCTAATAATGCCAATTGTCAGGTTTCAGCGTATTTAGAGTTTGTAAGCCTATATATGTAAAATTTTTATTTATGGAAAATTCAATACTATGTCACATTATTTTACCGCTAACTTCACGTCAAAGAAAAGATCGGCTTTCCCTATCTTAAGCACTAGATCGAGTAGAGAGAGTATTAGTAAGTTAGTTCGGGGGTTTGTCACCGGGAACGTGGAAAAAAACGTACCTTTTAGCCTGGAGATACCACGCTTTTAAGTGGTCGGCGGTAAAATTTACTTACTATAAAAATTATTTCTCTTCCCCCATTCCCCCCCCCCCCCCCACTCCCCCCCTTTTGCGTACCTATGAACATCTGCCAAATCACTTTCACTGTGATCCTACCCATAGATCGCGACTCGACAGGTTGCCGACCCTCTATTTTGCTGCACACAGCAGCCAAAAAAAAATGGAAGCCAGTTAATTATTTAATGTTTTCTTCAATATATTCTTCTCCTTTCAGTTTCCGAAGGAGCATACGCCATTCAACAAACTGTTGCCAAGTGTTCTGTGTCCCGGTGCCATCAGGTTTCGATGTCTTCTTCATCATTTTCATGTCTGTTACTCCAGTTCTCTTTCCCCATGTGTTCTTCTGGTCTTCCTGTATCTATCTATCTTACCCTGGAGATTCCAGAACAGGGATTGTCCTCGTCATGCTGTCAACAGGTTTTCTCAAGGTCAGTTATCATTAGTAGCGACTCGTAATTTTGTCGTACAAAATATTAAAGTTGTGAACGTAGGTCCCGTGATAGATACTGCCTTCAAGGCAGTTAAGTGTTGGAAACTTCCTTATTATTATGTGGTGAGGTGACTGGTTCCCTTCTCGCTGCCTTTGCCTTTCTTAACTCAATTCATAAACTCAAGAGCAGGAATCTGGTTAGTATTCTTACAGCTGGGTATACCAAATTCAAGTTATGGTCTCATTGTGGTGGCACTAACTGGGGGGGCATCGAACCTGGTATTTTTTACTCGAGATAAGTGGGTTTAAAACGGCGTGACAAGGACCATCGAAGTGGAACTGATAAATAGAACCATACCAGATGAGGTGTTGGATAAGATACTACATTTAGGAAACTAGTCGATAGCCTTAGCAGGCTTCCTTTGCTTTAGCTTCCTTTGTTCAGGAATTCCCATAGTAAGAACATCTTCTTCTTCTTCTTTGAATCCTTAGCCGCGACTGTCAACGCAGTCAGTGGCCATCACGTCCTTGTGTCGTCTTGTAGGGCAGCAACAAATACTACTACCACTTTTCTCACTCGGAGGCCATGCTTCGTGCAGTGTCTCAGCTTTGGTTCATTCTTTACATCTCAGCCTCCACAGTTCTCCGCCAAGTTGTGTTTGGTCGGCCTCTGTTTCGCTTTCCTTCAGGGATCTATAGCATAGCTGTTCTTGTGATGGCATCAGGTAAGGAACATAGCGGGAGACAAAAAAAAAAAAAAAAAAAAAACAACCCACACACACACAAAGAATGGATTTGGAGACATTATTATGAAGCATACATAAGAATATATTGCTTACGTAGAATATAACACCGATTAACTGAGTGGTTAGAGCGCTGGTCTCTTGTTGCAAATGGTACCAAGTATATACTAAGAAAAGGACTAAGAGTATATAGTGCTAGCTTGATGAAGCCCTGAAACGCCAACAATGCCGGTACCTCCTTAGTGTTCGTCGAACAAGTGTGACAAGAAAAGTACAGGCGGTTCTATCCTGCTTCCTTTTGTAAAATCAAAACGAGAAAGATAGTTTCTTCTGTCTGCCGAGGAAGAAATGCCAGCGTGTCAATCATTAAATCAAAAATTCATGATTCAAGTAAAAATGGCGCAGAGAAATTAACCGTCACATTGACTGCGCAGGTGAACTGTTATTTTGATATATGAGTAAACTCTTAGTTTTCGCTCCATATGTTTATTTATAAGTAAATTTTGGTTTCGCTCCATATATTTATTTATGAGTAAATTTTGTTTTCGCTCCATATATTTATTTATGAGTAAATTTTGGTTTCGCTCCGTATGTTGGTGTACGAGTATTCTTTGTTTATTTTCCATATTTTTATATCCGAAAAACAAAAAGTACAAAGTGATATGCTTGATGTCTTTAACTCTTACAAGGTAAACGGGGTCTCTCTTTCTCTTTCCCCTCTCTTTCTCTCTCTCTCTCTCTCACACACACACTCTCTCTCTCTCTTTAATATACATGAATACATGTACCATTAATTTTGTAAACAACTGTTGTTGTTATTTAACTACAGCTGTTGAGCTTTTTGCTCTTTTGCAGCCAACACCAAGCTGAAGACTCCTTGGTATTATCTACACTGTAGATCTAGGCTTTTCCTGTGGCTTTTTTGCCATCCCGAAGCGTGTTGAGTTGAAGTCAACTCCAGTTTCTCCAACTTGGCTTGCATTTAAAAGATCATCACATCTGGATCCAAGCTAGGAGAAAGAAGCATGTGACATGGTGAAACGTGTTGAGAACCCAGCATTGCACACTAAGCTTCGAGGAGTCCATTGAGCGCCAGACATAACTCTGGCTTTTACCTGGTTGCCTGCATGCAGGAGGGTCTCACTATGGACCCTGTGATAAGCAGGGGGAGCTGAAAAGTGGCTCTGTGTAGGACGTGACAATTCCTTGGGCGAGCCCTGGTAAAAGTAAAAAAGGTAAGTCAGAGTTACGTCTGGGGCTCAAGTGACTCGTCCATTCTTAGTGGGCAATGGTGGGTTCTCGCCATGTTTCACCACAGGGGGGCGTAGCTTCGATTCCCACATTCCAGGTCGTACATCAAGTACGATGTTTGCTAAACAATATCCATCTAAACTGTAAACCTTTTTTTTTTAACTACCACGACCCAAAATTTCAGTTGGTGAGGTGAAACTGACCGACTCATATTATGTGCAAAAATTTGAGAGGTTAAAAACTTAGATATAGAAATTCAGCGAATTGGGGTGCCACTTAAACTTCGAGTAAGGGAAACTTAAGGGACGTGATCGCGCCGCAATGCGTCCCGCAACCATAGGTTGAGGATCACTCTAAAACAGGTATCAGCAATTCAGTCGATCCAGATTTACCAATAGGTCTCCACTGGACAGACTTGGTAGATCTTTAGGCGAAATGCCAGGGGAAAAAAAGAAAGCAGTCTTTTAAATAGGGAAGTTTCGGACAACTCTCCCGCCGGCATTTATAATCGCGGTGGTATCCGGGGATCAAAGGAACTTTTTCAGATTTCCCCAATGAAAACTCTCGAGCTGGCTTACTAACCATGTATTCATGAATTGCATGATATAGGTATGTGATCTTGTATTTGAAGGTTCGTCATCCCCCATCAATCCAGTGTTACTAAAGTAGGTCCCCAAAAGCACCTGGGTTGCCGACCCCTGCTGGTAAACTTCTTCTCTTCTTTGATCCTTAGCTGCCGGACTTGTCAAAGCAGTCAGTGGCCATCACACCCACCTGGTAGCGCCTTGTAGGGTATCAACAAACTGCTTCCACTTTGCTCGGTCGGCGGCCATCCTTCATACAGTGCCCCAGCTCTGGTTCATTCTTTGCATCTCGGCCTCCACAGTTCTCCGCCAAGTTGTTTTTGGTCGGCCTCTCTTTCGCTTTCCTTCAGGTGTCTAAACCATTATCTGTTATTTGCCACGGTATGTTGATCCTGAAATAGTTGTTTACCTAATATTTTTCTATATTGAACACATAAACAAAAATTAGCCGCAGGCCATTATTTACCTGCTCTACCTGACTAGACTGTTATATGTGACCTTGGTTCCAGAAAAGACAGAATCGGAAATATAGGAAGTAATTTAATTGCTTGCATTACATACAGTCTAACAGAGTAATGTACACAGTTGTGCCCAAGTGAATTCTCGTTTTCCCCCCCCCCCCCCCCCCCCCCCCCCGTTTGTAAATTGACCTTGTATTTTCTTTTTTTTTTTTTAAATAAACTATGAGATTCATAGTCAATATTCCTTCTAGTTTTTAATAGCATGTGTGAGTAAAAATTTCAAGTCGTGAACTCCCCCCTACTCCCCCGACACCCGCCTTTCCCCTCGCGACAACAACTTTTGCGTACTAAATTGTGAATGTATTCTTTTTTTCAATGGACGACCGCATATGTTTGTTCGTTTTTTTTAATTTTTTTACCATTTATTTTTTAATCATTTTTTTTATTATTTTTGTTTTGATGCGCAGTTCAATTTCTTATTTGTGCGGATTTCTTAACCTATGTGATCTTGCAGATGTGTACAGACTAAAGGGAACTTTGTTCAAAGTAAAGGTGCGAATCCAATGCTGTCAAAGGGAGAGCGGAGAACACTCAGACAATGGGAAGCAATGGGACCTAGAATAATGTCAGCAATATTAAAAATCTATTAAAAGGAAAATAAAGGTCAACATCCCCCAGTGTTATGCGTCAACTAATGACAAAGAAAAATGCATGACAGAAGAATTTTACATCAGACTGTAATACAGGCATACCTCGCATTATTGCGCTTCGCTTTATTGCGCTTCGCATATATTGCGTTTTTTTCTTCAAATCAATCATGTTTATTTATTAGAACGTGCCTTCTTCTTCCGATAGATTTTGGCTCTCCATCAGCAAACAGATTACGATTCGCTGAAGGCTCAGATGATGAAGATTAGCATTTTTTTTTAAGCAATAAAGTATTTTACAGTACAATGTCTTTTTCTTTTTAGACCTAACGCTATTGCGCACTTAATAGACATATTGTAAACATGATTTTAGTCTGTTATATGCACCGAGAAGCCAAAAAATGGATGTGACCCGCTTTATTGCGATATTCGCTTTTTTGCGGTGGTCTGGACCGAACCCGCAATATCTCCGAGGTATACCTGTGTCGTGGTTGAGTAAAGTGTAGAGTATTTGTCGAGTTGGACAATAGTAGTGAAATCGACAAGGGATAGTGAACTGACAGAGTTATAGATTACACTTTAGATAAGGTGTAAATAGGAGATGGACTTGAGACAACCTGGAAGAAGATTTATTCAAAGGATCTCTCTCTCCAGGCCTCAACTCACTTTTACTGTCTAAGCATCTCCTGCTCTCACTCTTTTCTCTTATCATACGTAGAGATTATAGTAAAGAGCTAAACAAGTTTAATTATGGATGAAAAGGGTCGGGAACAGCGCATTAATAAATGTGTAAACTTTATTAAAGAAGAAAAGCATGGAATTAATGCATATCATCATACACAGCATAAATTACATCAATAATCAAATAATCATCAATAGTCATCAATAATCATATACACCAACAACCACACACACAGACCACCGACATGAACCTGTAGAACACAGAGAGATAAATAATCGAGTGGCAGTCCTTCCGTTTTCGGGGACCAGATGAAATAGTCCAGACAGTGTCTTATATGTAGATCCTTCGTGAGGGACTAAGCCTACAAAACTGTCCTTGTTGGTACTAAACGTTGGTGACTCTCCCCTACTGGCGCGAGTTGGGCTGGAAGACTCTATTTACCTCCTGTTTACCAAAATGAATAAACTGCGTGTCAGTCCTTCCGCTTTCGGGGACCAGATGAAATAGTCCAGACAGTGTCTTATATGTAGATCCTTCGTGAGGGACTAAGCCTACAAAACTGTCCTTGTTGGTACTATCATTGGTGACTCCCCCTACTGGCGCGAGTTGGGCTGGAGGACGCTGTTTATCTCCTGCTGACCAACTGAATGAACTTAGCGACAGCCTGTCCGCTTTCGGGGACCAATGGAATAGCTCCAGTAAGTGGTTTTTTCGTATATATCCTCCATCCGTGATGGAATTAACCTGAATAAAATCACTGTATAGGCGCTATCGTTGGTGACTCCCCCCTACTGGCGCGAGTGGGGCTGGAACTCTGCCTATCTTTGGCTGGCCGCTCCTAAGTGCGAGGTTCCACATAATCCAGAAATAAGCCATGGGACGAAGTCACTTGAGGACAGCTGATCCCAAGGCGTGCTTATCCGGCGCTAGAATTGGCTTTAAATCCGGTTTTGGCTGGTTGACTGTGGCTTGGCTGAGTGCCCCGTTTAGGCATACAGAGACTGGTGAATTGAATTCTGCTATAGACATGCTGGGCTGTTTTGACATTTTGGAAGCCGCAATGCCCTGACTGGTAATCCAATAGGCGAGTAGGGAACTACTACTGCCATAGACGTTTTCAGATTGTTGCGTTGGCTCATTTCACAATGCGTGAGCTGAACTCCCGTGAGAGGGAAATGGCGTTGACACAGGGTTGTTGTTTTCAGGTATGGGCTGTGACACTCGTGGGGCTAGATATCCTCAGAATCCCTCGAGACCGAAGAGACGGTGACATTCTTCGTCTGACCGGAAACTAGACTAGCAATTCGGGATCCCCTGAAACACGAAAATGACTAGAGAAAGGCCTTAACATTTTAGTTCTGTTAAAGTCTGCCTAATTCTCATGATGGTCCATCTCGGGCCAGGAATCTTCTACGAGTGTGTTTGACGTAGTAAAATTTCAAATCTTATAGCTTACAAGCCATTCTACCCGGGACACCTGCATAGCCTGATTCTACAGATGTATCGGCGTAATGCGTAATATCGGGTAAGACAAAGGTTTCAGAAGCAACAACTTTGCGAAAATAATATTATGTGCTCTTTGCTCATCTAAGGGCAAACAACCCACAAACTGACCGCGATTGTTATCTCCCCCTGAAACAGATCAAACTCGTTACCCAGGCCTCAAAGGGTACTAGCCGCTCGTGGCTAACACTTTAAGCGTAACAGACGTTCTTCTGATCAGGCCAGGTGTGCTGACGTAACATTATCGTTCGCTGACCGCTGCAGGCTCGAACGTAAACAACCTCGGGTGGGGTTTGAGAAGGAGAAAACAATTGGGCCACACAGGTAGCAAAGCAAAGAGAAACAAAATGTCTAGGAAAACAGAACATTAAAGAGTAATAACATTGAGACGAGATGGAAAAATAAATTAAGTCACTGTCTACGTGACAACCTGTATATCTTGGATTAAAAGAGAAAAACGGTGAGAAGAAGAAGAAGATACTGTCATTACGTCGCCTTCTTCTTCTTGGATCCTTAGCCCATGACTGACAAAGCAGTCAGTGGCCATCACGCCTAGTGACGTCTTGTAGGGCAGCAACAAACTGTCCCCATTTTACTCAAGTCAGTGGCTATCCTACGTGCTGTGATTCAAATCTGGTTCATGCTTTGCCTTCGTGCGTCGCTTTTGTACTGCTGTATTCTATCTCCACTTGAGCTAGTTTTGTGAAAAACGAGCTCAAAGTTTTTGAGTTCCTAGTTGACAAGAAGGATATATCACATTAAAACGATATTTTGCATGGCCATCTAAACTGTTATGAAGTGGTTTAAATAAATAATGGAGGAAACCATGAGTCCTGTGAACAGTAAATCAATTAGTCATTAAATAAATAAAGGTAATTAACAGGTACTCGTTGGACATAAAGGATGACACTAGACAACAGAAAAGAAAATGTAAGTGATAGGCTTACCGGGACTCGAACCTAGGACCAACCAGACGGCGCGATCGCCTTGCTGTGACAGTACATCGTGAAAGGACGCTCAGCCAATTTTTGCAACCCAAAAAAGTGCATTACTGGCTGAGGTCATTCTCATCTTTTTGGAGTGCAAAATTGGCTGAGCGTCTTTTTCACGATGTACTGTAACAGCAAGGCGATGGCGCCGTTTGGTTGGTCCTAGGTTCGATTCCCAGTAAGCCTATCACTTATATTTTCTTTTCTGTTGTCCTTTATGTCCAACGAGTACCTGTTAATTACCTTCCTTTATCTATTTACTAATTTATGATGTTGTGTGTAGGATGATAGATTATATGATGTCGATGTATGACTTCCGGTTAATTTTTACCAAAAGTGGAGATGAAATAAAGCAGTACTACGGGGAGGTTTGGATAGGACACACATTGAGGAAACCAGCTGATTCATTAGAAGACAGTCCTTGTTCCGGAATCAGCAGGGTAACAGAGACAGAGGCAGACCCCCCACCCCCCCCCCCATGCAAAAAAAAACTACAAAAAAAACACACACACACATAGAAGGGAACAGGAAACAGACATAAGAGGGATAAAGAAAACACGGCGAATACCTCGAACGGATGGCACAGGTCAATGAAGGATTAACATGAGTTTTTTTGAAGCCTATGCTCCTTGGGGGTGGAAGATGCATCTCCGATGTGAAGAGCAGAATAGTACAGCAGTGCCGTCTTAAGGCATGGGCACACTGGGCAGTGCCCAGGGGCCCCATGCTGGGATGCTGCCATATTGTTCATAAGACATCTCTTGGCAGAGTGGATAATTACTCGATCTCTCGCTGGAAAGGCGTGGGATTCAAATCAAACATGACGTGGGTAAGTTGACGACATTTTTGTTGAAAGCACCATTAAATTATAAATCTATAGGTTCAATTTTATTGACCGTTTACATTTTTATTCCCGTGGGTGGGTAGGGCTGGTAGGGCCCCCGTGCATTGCTTTGCCCAGGGCCTACAATGCTGTTAAGACGCCCTTGTAGCACAGGCAAATACAGCATTCTACAAGTGAAGAGTGTTTTATGCAACAATTTTTTTTGTCAACTGAAGTAAGAAAGAGAGTTCTTTAGTGTCATATAGAACTAATTATGACATACGGGAGTGAGTCATGGACAACTGCTAAACAAGAAAGAAAAACAAGAGACAACACAGAGTTATGGTTGTACAGAAGAAGGTTAAAAATACCATGGACAGCCAAAAAGAGTAATGAGGATGTCCTGAAAGAGGCCATTGCACAAAGGAAAGTTTTTCCCATATTAGAAAGAAGCAATCTTTGGGCATTGTTATGATTAAAATTCATAACGATTGTGTCGATATCATTAGGTAGCTCGACAGGGCTCCTTGTTTGTTTATTTTATACGGAGTCATTTATTAATACAGGAAGTGACGTCATGCCTCTATGGTATATTTGGCAGACGTGAAACTAGGAATGCAGAAGTGCAGAGATCGTCTGCAAGGACTTCTACCATTGTGTGTCATGGCGAGTGGACGAATGTGTTTGAGCTCCTGAATATATCGATTGTACATCCCTATGTTATTCCATCACTAGTACATCAAGATCTTCAGTGAGGTGTATCTAGTATCTTCATTTAAAGGGAGTATAGCTTCTCAGTGTCGAGTGTGCATGGATATTAATAAAAATTGTTAAAATTGAAAAGACAGCGTTCCAGATATGAACGGACTGCACAAAGTTTTATCGACGACTGCATATAATATGCCCTTTGTATATTGAACTGATATGTATTCAATTTGGAGCATCGTGACGTTTAAATAAATATGTATACTGTCCACTTCGTCCATTGTGGCTCAAATGAGGGTGATTGATGTTGGCTGGTTTCGGTGTCTAGATGTTTGCTACCCTAGAAGTGAGCTTGGTCTACAGGAACCATCCTGTAATTATATATAGTAACATTATCAAGATAAAAGACACGCAACTGGCTTGTTATAAAGAAGAAGAAAGCTGGAATATATCATAACAACAGTAAAGATTAAAGGAAAAAAGGAGATAAAAAAGACACAGAGAGAGCTGATACTGGACAGTCTGATATCATGGCATGCAAAGAAGTCAACAGCAGCATTGAAAAATTGTACTGGAGACAGGAAGTTATGGAGTGACCTGATCACCTACGCCACCAGGCATGGTACTTGAAGAAGAAGAATATTCGATGCACGCCCCAGTGACGCAATTCTCCGGTGAACTTGGGCCTGCGGAAAGTTCCTAAATCAACCCTCATAACCCAATTCATTCACAGCAGTATCACATTCCCTGGTCTACATTTCTGTTAGATAAAATACTTTTAACATTTTGTCTTGATGTTTTTATTCTCAGTAATCCGATTATTAAAAACATTTATGGCTGTTCTGCTGCATAAACGACAGTTTCGTTTCCCTCAATGGATTATCCATTAGTCGTTCTCTATATGAAAATATGTGTGTATGCATTAAAAAGGTAGTTACATTGCAGATACAGCCGTATGGGAGTGAAGTGTTAGAGTTCAATATACTAGGTCCAGCATCAAGAGGTGGGGTGAACCAGTTCCCTTCTTCACGCCCTTTTCCTTCCCTTATTCAAGTGCAAAGTCGGGTACCCATTTACAGCTGGGTAAACTGAAGCGTGCCGATACCGTGAATCGAAACCGGCATCTTTGCCGCGGAAGACCAGCGTTCTAACCATGGATTACGCGTGAATAAAGTGTGAATGTATGTACATATGGTGTGTATGTAGTAATTCTATAATTTATTGATCTCTTCAGAGACCTCCAGAAACACACCCGGGTGTATGTATGTATTACATGTGTACAATGAACGTACGTATGTAAGCATATATGGAAGTTACGTAATTATAATGAATGTATATATTGTCGTAAATTTATTTTGAGAGAAAAGAGTCGTAGAAATAGTGGTCCGGTTTAGAGTGGAAAATGATGATGGAAAGCTCAGTGATAGAAAATGTAGAGATTTAATAGTTACTTCACAGCGTGCTGGAGGAGAGTAAAGACAGACTTATTTACGACAAATCGTGTCTCTCAATCTTCTCTTTCACTCTCCTGGTCAAACAATTATTTGCCAGTTTTCCAGACTCGCATCTGCGCGCTCACCGATTCGGTGTTTTCAAACACACACACGACGTTGATACAAACTATATTAAACGAATAGGGGAAAAGTTGGGCTATGGGTGTATCCAACACACAGAACTAAATGAGTTTATGTGATTTTATTCACTATAACATCAATCACTAAAAATATCAGATATTACATAAATTATCATAAGTACACAAATGCAAATAACAAGTTTGGGAGAGGGTGAAGAAGATTGGTATCGACTAAGCCCTTCCCGTTACTTAGACAAAGACAAACCCAGTCCAGAGATAGATAATATCAGGAACACGGGTACGTTAACCTAACAGTAAAGTTAATTACTCTGAAAGAGGTGTTACCAAGTTAGGTATAAGTGATAGAAAAAAAAAACCTGTTCTTCCCAGCTGTTCTTCCCTTTACTAAGCAAATGGAAAGGAGGTGGTTTTAAACAGAGTTAACAAATTATCAACTATCCCACTTAAAGGAACAATGTAGGGTATACAGAAAAGATATATGTTACCAGGTAAGCAAGTTAACAAAATGGTCACACAAAAGAATTAATTTCCTGTCATTCATACTCGCGCTAGCAAAGGCCTTCACTCATCTTGCTCTCACTTACCGATTGTGAAAAAATCTTGCACTCCATAGAATAACACAACAGCAGTTACACCTCAACTAAATGTATGAGTGTTTGTTCAAGTTCTAGCCCCAGATTATCGGGTAGGCGGTCAGCACATAAAAGGATCCCGTAATCGCTGGAAAATGAATCTGTAGTTGTGTCTCTTTTCTTAATAACAGTTTCTATGGGAGGGCACGGTCTCTGATACCGGGGTGAGGATGGTGTGGTCTATTGGACTATGCCGCGGATAATAAAATTCTTACGCGTGCTGGTACACTTTATCCGTGAGGTATGGTTTAAGTCCAGTGAGAAAACTAGTCACATCACTGTTCAGGAAATTATGAATTATCTCTCTGTGTCAGTAAACTAACAAAGCTCGGGCCAGTGTTCTTCTTCCCGTTACGATTTAGGTTGTTTGATGGTGCGTTAAATTTGTCTTTGGGTGTGCTTTCTTTGCTATAAGTTAGATAGCGGAATTCCAAACATAGAATCGCCTCAAAGATTAAAAATTTACACAGTCTCAACAAGTTCTGCGTCAGGGGAACTCTACACACTGTTTATGCTTTGCCTTGCTTAGATTGATTTCTTTATTGCTTTCTTAATGCTGGGATCGCACAGGTTACGATCACTCTGTATGAAAGAAAAAAAAGACATGTAATATACCGAAAACAAATAACCTTCTAAAGCGCGATGAATTTCCCTTTAAGCCTATTATATATATGCTCGCGTATTTAATTATGTATTTAATAAACACTGCGCGAGTTCTAGTGGTTAAAAACACACATCTATAAAACTAAGACTTAACTGAATTTATTAATTATAAATTCCTTCGCGACTTTAAAAGTTAATTTAAGCATCTATTATCTTTTGAAATAATATAATAGATAGATCATTATATTTAAAACTGGAACTCTTGAGATGGTTTAATTAAATAGATTTAAATTAACACAAAATCCCTTGAAATAGAATGACTAGACCACTGATCACTTTACACAATATATATTTTACCGCTTTGCACAGAATTAGAAATCACTGCAAATATATATAAAATCCAGGGGAAAATCTATAACAAGATTTCAATAAAGCTAGTGCTTCTGTAAAGGTCTGGCCAGCGAGTGATAACGTGTCTAGTTCTACATGGTCTATTTAGCTAAAATGAAATGTAAGTTGAGTGGGACATGATAAACTTGACAACTTATTTGATCTCACGAACTTTTGGGGATCTGACCGCCAAATCAAGAGAAGAAGCCGCCCCCTGGTCTTCGTATCCGCTCGCTGCTGCCCGTTTCGCTTTCCCCCGTTCGCTCGGTTCCTCGATTGACACCGAGACGCGAAATAGCGGCAAGCAACTGCGTCTCGTATCAGGGAAAACTACTGTCTTTGATAGTGCCGATAGTCTCCCCTAAGATCCCTCGGTCTGTCTCTTTGATCTCGTCGCTGTATCCTACATGAGTCCCGGTGGAATGCGTTCTGGCAAACGAAGTTACAACAAATGTTCAGGGGTTCTAATGTTATGAAAAGCTAAGGGTCCCTTAAATCATCCATCATATCAGGGAAAATTCACTTGTCAAACTAGACGTACGTCACATATATGTACATACGTAAGATGGTTTGGTTTGGTTTAAGGACTATCTTCACTGCACACGGACAACTCCATCAGTGCTCCGATCTCCTCCCTTAGATCACACAAGGAGGATCTGAGCACAGTGCACGAACTCCATAGCACCGCCGAGAATCCGAATGTGTGTATATAGGAATCACACAGTCTATAAATATTTTTGTTGTGGGTAGGTTTCTAATTTTTAAATTTTGCCAGGGCAGCGGCATGATAGGCCTACTCTTTACGATTTCTAACTGCCGTGGGATTTTTAACGTGCGCATCTTTGCACACGGGACCTCCTGTTTTTTCGCCCTTATCCGAGAAGGCTAGGTATCCGATCTCACTATCAAGGAGACCAGTGGGGTGTATGACATCATTAGGACCACTGGTTCTGAAAGAAAAGTTTTTCCATAAATTATTTTCCCTCAACTGGGAATCGAACCCGGTACCTCTAGAACTCGAGGCGGACGCCATACCTCTTAGCCACTCCGACCCCACACACATACGTAAAATAAATGTATGTAAATATTTTTGCTTGTGAGAGTGCGTCTGCGTATGTCAGATAAACTCAAGTACCAATAGCGTATCGAACATTTTCCGCAATGGTAATCCGATGTTTTCTGTCTGCTGACTTTAATGGTACACACACTAACAGGTTGTTTCCTGTCGCGTGCGTTGATGGTACACTATGATAGACTATTTCCTGGCCATCCTTTGATGTTATTATCACACTTATTATGGTTGTCTTTCTTTAGTCCGTTTACTTTCCACTTTAGCTTTCTACT
>JAMPIV010021785.1:0-70000 GCA_024509875.1 Oreohelix idahoensis | reverse complement strand
AACTGTGAACATCTCCAATACTAGTCCCTAAAGACAAACTATTGAAGTCATGATGACAAATACCAACAGAGCTTGAACAAAACAAAACCAGTATTACCTCATTTTACTACTACACAACTGACACACATAGAACATTTGTACTAATATATGTCACTACAATATTCATATTAAATACATTCTGTACATAACTTGTAATTTAAATTGATTGTGATTCCTGGTTCCCTTGTAGTTGAATCAGGACACATATTCATTCATGCCAGTAATGAATACATATTGTTATTCGAAAGTTTATCAGTGACTCTTTTAAGATATCTTTGTAGAGTGGTATATGTATGTGAGTGTCACAGTGTTGTCAAGAGTAGTGGATTAAATTAAATTGTTTATCTGTCTGTTGTTGTGACTTACACTTCACCATACTCATACCCTAGACACATAACGTAGCATCACACTATTCCAGAATAATTCTGACTGAGATATATAGATATGTGGTAGCAAGTAAGGTTATATATATAATATACTACTCTTATTAGATATATATATACCTTCACAGCTGATCTCAGTCAGTACACTAAGTCCCTTATAAATATTTATAACATCCCACTTCACCACATATATTGGGGTCTCGCTCTTGGGATTTTGAATCTTTAACTATTAAAAATATTGGGGGGTAATTCACTTCAGGGAATATAAGAATTAAAAGGTATCCTTGGGTGGAATTAAATAAGGTTGAGCTCACGGTGCCTGTGTTGTCCATTAGAGATTGAATTGTTGGTTAGACATTGTATTAAGTTACCTGATAGACAATGGCGGACCTGGCCAAATTTCGATCTGCTGCGGTTCAGACTGCAAAAGAGTTAGGATTAGATGGGCAAGTTATGGTTGCCTATGTCACAACGGAATGTGACAAATTTATTGAACGCGAAGAAAGAAGATTAGAAAAAGAGGCCGAAAGAAAGTTAGAGGCTGAGACTAAGAGGTTGCAAGCTGAGGCTGAGACTAAGAGGTTGCAGATTGAGGCGGACAAAGAGGCTAAGAAATTGGAAGCCGAGGAAAGAAAACAGACTGCAGAGAGGGAAGCAGAAAAGGAGGAGAAAAGATTACAAAGGGAACATGAGTTACGACTAAGGGAGTTTGAGTTTCAAGGCCATGCTCCTGAAAATGGTGCCAGTCCCTTTGCCTCTGATGCTACGGTTACTCAGGGAGCCTCAATCTCAGCTATGAATTTTCATTTAGATCATTTTGTTGAGAAAGACGATGATATTGAGAGCTATATAAATAGGTATGAGCTATTAGCTACCACGTATGGGTTGGAGAGAGAAAGGTGGAGCTTAAAGTTATCTCAGGGACTTCGTGGGGCAGCTTATGAAGTTTTTGCAAAAATGAGCAGAGGTGATCAGGAAAATTATGACATGCTAAAGCAGGCTCTTTTGTTAAGGTATGAAAAGAATGCAGAATTCTATAGAAAAAAATTTAGGAATGCTAAACTACTGTCAGGTGAAACCTATCACCAGTTCTCTGCACGAATAGAGACATACTTGGAGAAATGGACTTCTCTGGGGAAAACCCAAGATCTTAAGGAAATGGTCCTTATAGAGCAACTAAGAGAGTCCATGGCTCCAGACCTGAGAAAGTTTCTCATGGAACAAGGTGCAGAGAGGCTGGGTGAGTTGCTAAATGTTGCTGAAAGGTATCAAGCAGCTCAAGCAGAGGTAACAGGTAATAAAAAGAAACAGGTGGATAACTTTAGGGCACCACAGAACTTTAATAAATTTGATCCTAGGGATCAAAATAAAGGTAAGCACCAATTTGATAGGCCACGGTATGACAATAAAAATAAATTCCCACAATTCGATGAAAGGAAATATGATGAAAGAAAATCTTTCAACCAAGGAAAAAGGTGGTGTAAAAATTGTCAGATGGACAATCATGACACTGACCGTTGCAGAAGGAAACCTGTGTATATGGCAACCCTTCAGGTCAGGTCGACCTCAAGACAGGAGGAGGATATTATGTTAGATACCACTCCAGAAGAGATGAGGAAGGCACAGGCTGGGGATAAAACACTCAAGCCTTGTTTCAGAAAATTGTCAACTTGTCATACAACTCCAGGCAAGGGAGATTTTTATATGAAAAACAAGTTGATGTATAGGAAGACTGGAGCTAGATCCAATGGTCACGGACAGCTGGTTCTTCCAAAAAGATATAGGACAGACTTAATAAGGAGCCTACATGTGAAACCAGATGGGGACCATGAGAAAATAGGTACCATCATTCAAAAGGTGGCTCACAATTATTATTGGCCCAAAGCAAGATGGGACATTGAGAACTTTGTAGAAAGGTGTAGCATAGCACATGAGGGAACACCCACAAGTGGGAACATGGATCAGGACCTGGACACGCCATGGGGCAAAATCAGGCCTAACAATAAAAGGAAAAATAGATTTGATAAAGTGGACCAAATGGAATGGGAAGCCCCTTTTCACGGACAAGCTTCACTTAACTGTTTTACAATGGCCACTATGCGGAGAGTGCAAAAAGATGTCTTACCCCAGGATAAGCCGAAAATCCCTCAATCGGACTTAAACAAACTGGAGGAAGAGGATGTAGAGAGGAAATCTCTCATCAAGAATTTTAAGAGGGGAGACAGCCCCAAAAGAAAAATTGGTAGCGGTCGTTTTGTGAATGATAATTCTGGGAGGAAAAATCATCACTATAAAGCTTCAAGTGGAAGAGACCATACCGGTGCATGGACAAATAGGTCCACACAATTAAAGGTCCATATGTAGCTTTGTTAAGAACGTGGACTGATGAAAAGGCAGAGGAAAACATTACATCTTCATACCAATATGTGAATGAGCTGACCACTCGGTTGAAAACTGGCTGGAAACTTGCCAATGAAAATTTGAAACAAGCCAGGAAGAAACATGCTGCCTATTATAACAGGAAGGCGAAAGACAGAAATTTGGCTGTGGGAGAGAAGGTACTGCTTCTTTTGCCCGGGAGTCAGAATAAGTTACAAATTGGATGGCAGGGTCCATATACAGTTCTAGAGAAGGTGTCTAGAACAAATTATAAGATAGATAAGAAGGGGAAAGAAAAAATCTATCATGTGAATCTCCTGAAGAAATATTTGGAAAGAGAACATCAGGAAGAGACACACTTGTTGACCTTGTCCATCGCCATGGAGATGAAAAAGGAACCACTTTCATCATTTGAATATCCATTACACCCCTGTGAGACAGCAGCACAGGTGAAAATCAGTACACATTTAACGAAAACTCAGAAAGAGAGAGTGCAACAGGTTCTAAATAATCATGCAGAGGTGTTAACAGACCGACCAGGGCATACAAACCTATTGGAATATGATATGAAACTCATAGACTCCACACCTGTCTGTATGAAACCATATTCGATTCCGTTTGCTAAGGAAAAAGCTTTGAAGGAAGAGATAGACTATCTATTGAAGGAAGGAATTATTTCGCACAGTGAATCTTCGTATAGTTCCGGTGTTGTACTCTTAAGGAAGCCCTCTGGAGAACATAGACTCTGTATAGATTACCGGAGACTGAATGCTATTACAGAAGGACAGGTGGATCCATTGCCGGATACAAATCAGCTGTTTGCCAGACTAAATAAAGCTAAATATTTCTCAAAAGTGGATCTGAGTAAAGGATACTATCAGATTCCAGTAAAGCCTGAGGTTAGACCATACCTAGCTTTTAGTACCTCAGAAGGACACTATGAGTTTAATAGATTGCCATTTGGATTGAAGAATGCGCCTAGTGTCTTCTCTAGAATGATGAGAAAATTATTGGATCCTCTGAATAATCCCTGTATAACAAATTTTATGGATGATATCCTTATAGCAACAGAAACATTTGAGGAACACATTGACTCTCTGAACATGCTGTTTGATCGACTTAGGGAGGCAAATTTAACAGCCCGACCAACCAAATGTTGCGTTGGATGTAAAGAATTGGAATTTTTGGGACACACAGTTTATCAGGGAAACATGACCCCTGACCCAAAGAATTAGAGAAACTACAGAAA
This sequence comes from Oreohelix idahoensis, assembly GCA_024509875.1. Classification (NCBI taxonomy): domain Eukaryota; kingdom Metazoa; phylum Mollusca; class Gastropoda; order Stylommatophora; family Oreohelicidae; genus Oreohelix; species Oreohelix idahoensis. The sequence goes on along the minus strand of JAMPIV010021785.1, from coordinate 65,950 downwards.
GCCCCGAGACCACAAACCAAGAAGGACGTGAGATCCTTTGTCTCATTATGTGGTTTCTACCAGAAGTATATCAAAAACTTTAATTCCATATGTGCACCTTTAACGGAATTGACACGTAAAGGACTTCCAGATCGCATTACATGGACACCACAATGTGAAATGACTTACCAAGAATTGAAGGAAAAGCTCACAAGTAAACCCATTTTGAAATTACCTGACTTAAGTCAAGAATTCATAGTAAGGACGGATGCAAGTAATATTGGGTTAGGTGCAACTTTACTACAGAAATCAGATGCATTGGATGGGGAATTAAGCCCAGTGGCATATGCTAGCAGAAAGTTGAATAAAGCTGAAATCAACTACTCAACTAGCGAAAAAGAATGTCTTGCAGTAATATGGGCAATAAAGAAATTCAATATGTATCTATATGGGAAGGCATTTAAGTTGCAAACTGACCACAAACCTTTATCGTTCTTAGCACAGGCTAAGCATGAGAACTCTAGGTTACTCCGATGGTCTTTGCTTCTGGCTCCATATAATTTTAGCATTGAATATATATCTGGAAAAACCAATCTGGGAGCGGATTTTTTAAGCCGCCATCCGTGTGATGAGAATCACCGTAAACCCCAGAAATAATAATAAATTTCTATATGTGTATATGGAATAAAGGACTGACATATAATGTCTGTTTTAAGAGGGGAGGTGTCATGAAATATTCTAATCCACATATATAAATTATTAGGTAAATATGAAGCCTAACAAATAAAATTAATAAAGAGAAGAGCAATGGTAAAATAACAGTGCTGTCACAAAGAATGTACTCGAAATCCCCCTTGTTTTCTGCTTCGTCTGCAAATTGTAACGCTTTCACGTTGATATAAAAGCTTACTGTATTATTACCCGCCTTCTTCAATGAAACGTGTGCTGCATTTCTAAGAAAAACATTGAGACGTACTGCGTAATGACCTAAATTAATCCTAACATTAATTATATTACGTTACCAAAACGAACGAACAGATGGACAAAAGGATAGCGAGAGGGGAGGGCTGAAAATCAGGAACGCATGCAACACGCGACGCGCGATATACAAATGCTGGCATCACGCGTGTAAGTCTACAAGCACTAACTTTTTCAGACGGACAGTGATAAAATACACTACCCTTTCCCAGAGTTAGGTTTATAAATCATAACAAACTCTTATTAGAAAAGACAACATTAGATGGGTTTACGTTTGAACACATAACAGTACCCAGACAGCACATCTTCGAAACAGGAGGTAGAAGAAATTGCATATTTTGAACGCAGCCACGTAGCTCCTTTAAATTAGTATTTTTGGGTTCCTTAGGGCTTGCTGACAAATAATATGTAAAACGTTACGCAAATAGTCCAGGAATTAATAAATTATACCCAAAATAAAATATTGGGGGTGCCTGACAGCATAAAATCATTTCTGCTCATAAGATTTTTTTTTAACGTGTTTGAAAAAAATTTACGTTACAGAAATAGCCTACCATGTAAACTTCAAATTGATTGGAGCGCAACAAATGAAAGCCTAACCACGATTGGTCGGGCTATAAATACTATCTTGGTTGTTAGGGGAGACGGGAAAAGATAACATTTTTTCAAACACTTGTCGAAACGTGGCTCATTGGCCAGTCTCGCTGATATACACACTTGGGAGCGTTAGTTCGAAACCACTTGTTTAAATACACTTGATAAAGCATCAGTGCGTTGAAGCCAGCTTATATTTGGCTCAATAAAAGCCTGGAAGATAAGCAGATGGAAATTTGTGCCAGTTTGTGCCAGAATTCATTGCTAATCAACGTATCTGTGTGTATTCGTATGAATTGTGGGACAGTGGTCTTGATGGTACTGAGCAGCATCTGGTCAGAGATTTGCTGAATCCAGAGTCGGACAGCATACTCCTTGGTCTTTTTAGCTATCAGTGAGGTGTCTCCTGAGCCCAGAGGAGAATTCGAGCAGAGGAGTCCTTTCCTGCCGCCATCACTCAAGATAAGCAGAGTTGGCCAGCTGAGCTCAACATTATGTCCCCTCATCTTGAAATAACTTTATAAAAATACTATTCAGAGGGGAATTTACTTGTCTTAAAATCAGGAACTGTGAACATCTCCAATACTAGTCCCTAAAGACAAACTATTGAAGTCATGATGACAAATACCAACAGAGCTTGAACAAAACAAAACCAGTATTACCTCATTTTACTACTACACAACTGACACACATAGAACATTTGTACTAATATATGTCACTACAATATTCATATTAAATACATTCTGTACATAACTTGTAATTTAAATTGATTGTGATTCCTGGTTCCCTTGTAGTTGAATCAGGACACATATTCATTCATGCCAGTAATGAATACATATTGTTATTCGAAAGTTTATCAGTGACTCTTTTAAGATATCTTTGTAGAGTGGTATATGTATGTGAGTGTCACAGTGTTGTCAAGAGTAGTGGATTAAATTAAATTGTTTATCTGTCTGTTGTTGTGACTTACACTTCACCATACTCATACCCTAGACACATAACGTAGCATCACACTATTCCAGAATAATTCTGACTGAGATATATAGATATGTGGTAGCAAGTAAGGTTATATATATAATATACTACTCTTATTAGATATATATATACCTTCACAGCTGATCTCAGTCAGTACACTAAGTCCCTTATAAATATTTATAACATCCCACTTCACCACAATGTACAGAATAAAGTTTTCTCTATGAAAAATTAATTCACAGTACATGACATTTTTATTTTTTAATTTTTTTTTTGTATACTGTGCTTTGTTCATTTCTCAGTGCTGCCTCTTCTGCCTGTTTTGCAAGATCGTCTAGGAAATTCCTTTTGTTGGCTCGGGTTTGGCGTTTAACTTCCCTGTCCAGTTGACTGTACTGTTCGCTATATAGTTGCTTTAACCTGGGGGACTTCGCTTCTGTTTTCTTTCTTTTCATTTCCTTTCTCATCTTTATGGTGTTTAGTGTTTCTGGTGTTATCCAGTCTTGCTTCTTCCTTTCCTGGAATCCTAAGCATGATTTGCTACTTTCCTTATATATTGTTGAAATGGTGTTGAAATTCTGGTCTATATCATCAGTCAATGTCTTTTCCTGGCTTTTGGCAAATTGATATCGTTTCTTAATGTCGGCCGCAAAAGCTTTTCTGGTAAGGGGGTCCTTCAATTTGCTGATGTCAAACCTTTTCTGTGTAGTTACAGTTGGTCCAGCCCTTCTTAGTTTCTTTTTCAGTTTTGCTACTACTAAATGGTGATCGCTTCCCACATCTGCACCTCTTCTTACCTTCACATCTTGTAATGCATGTCTCCATCTAGCGTTAACCATGATGTGGTCTATCTGGTTTCTGTCCCGACCATTTGGTGATTCCCATGTTAACTTGTGAATTTCCTTATGTGGGAAAAGTGTTCCTCCAATGACCAGGTTGTTAATGCTACAGAAACTTATTAGCTTATCCCCATTTTCGTTTGCTATTCCGCTGCCGCATTTCCCCATTGTTCTTTCATTATATGTATTGTGTGTACCAATTTTCGCCTAAGAAAAATTCACCGAATCTTTTGGCCGAATACCATCACCAAGATCTGCTTACTCGTAGCAAGCAAGAGGACATGCACACCATCATAGCTGGCAGACGCTGGAGCTGGGTTGGTCATGTCCTCAGAAGAGACCCCGATGCCATCACAAGAACAGCTATGCTTTGGACCCCTGAAGGAAAGCGAAAGAGAGGCCGACCAAAAACAACTTGGCGGAGGACTGTGGAGGCTGAGATGCAAAGAATGAACCAGAGTTGGGGCACTGTACGAAGGATGGCCACCGACCGTGCAAAGTGGAATCAATTTGTTGTTGCCCTACAAGACGCCACTAGGCGTGATGGCCACTGACTGCTTTGACGGTCGATGGTTAAGGATCGAAGAAGAAGAAGACATGACATTTTCTTATGCGCATAATCACGACAAATTTTAGAGTTTATTTCCTACTATTGAATACGCGAAGATTTACCAAACGCCGACGAGGTACCGGCGCCGAAAAAGGTTGGTAACTCCTGCTCTAACTGGAAAAAAAACACATGACATTAAGAGGAGTTATGACTCAAATCAAGGTCAACGCTTTAAGTATCACTCAAGGTTATAGCCTTATCATCGAATCATCTGTCAGCTGATTGATTCCTCACTACTACTACACGGTTGAAGTCGCGAACTCTAGATTACTTCCCCTTGTATTCTCAATGCTCGTCTCACTCTCCTCAAGGAAGGGAAAGAAAATCGTCAGCTTCCCTATGACAGCTAATTACTCTCCCTTTGTTAGTAACTTTTCACGGTCCATACTGCATTAGCCTCACGCTGGACAATATTATAATATTTGTTTCTCAGTTCACTTCACTCCGTACACATTTGCTGAGAAACTGTTTCTATCATCATCTACATAATGCAAAGGACGTTTTACACTTTTAGGATTACGTTTGTATACTGCGTAAATGTGATTTATAAAATAAAAAAAATAAAAAAGTAGGAGAAGAAAAGACAAGAAAAATAGACCCAGAAAGATATAGACTTCCTTACAGGGATGCTTGCGCAGAACAGAAGGACTGAAATGGTATGACAATATCACCAATGTGGAACTGACGGGAATAACCAGAGAAATATCAATGAAACTAGATGTTGGGAGAAGTCGATGGAATTTGATAGGACGTTCATTGACAAAACCTGTTGATAGCATTACAAGGCAATCTTTGTTTTGGAAGCCTCAGTGTTATATATACTCCTTTTTTGTGTGTATAACGCAGAAATATAGACTCTGAACACGTAGTTAAAAGAAAGAATTGAGGCCCATGAAATGTGGATATATATTGCAGAATAGAAAGAGGTCCTAGAAAAGCTAGCAATGGAAAGAGATTTATTGAATGAGACCAAAATTAAGGAGACAATAATGGTTTTTTTTTTTCATTATAAAGTGACATAGCACCTCATTAAATCCCACAAGAAAGGAAAATTTGAAGACAAATGAACGTTAGGGCGACAACGCTTAAGGTGGGAAGTCAGCATTAAGAACCTGTCAGTGTTCGATCCAGCTGTCCGGAGGTCCACTGCAGCGGACGTTCGTGCGGAGATGGCAGCTGATCTGAGATTATATCTTACTTTTACACTTGACTGCTACATCTACTTTGCGCTGATAATATATGTAACATCTTCTACTTTATATTATACTGTCTTTCTTGCGTTGGCCTGTCTGAAATGACAAACTGGCACATCAATGGGGAAAACCAGTGGAAATATCCATATAATATTCCCTATATAGTTTTTTTTTTTTCCTTTCAATAAGCTACAGACGTCTCACGTATTCCCCCATTTTTTTCCGTTATATTGCACATTCCAGTTTACTGTATTCCGTTGTTTGATTCTTCGTATTTTGTTTTTATAGTATTCTTCTTGTAATAATCCTTCAGTTGTAATTTATTATTTCTTTTTTGTTATGTTGTTGTCTTCTCATGAACGCGCAAAGTAATATCTGGAAGTATTTATTATTCGGTTTTTCTATTTTATTTTTTTATTCCTCATCATCTCTTGTAATACTTGCTTTCTAATCTCCTGCGCCATTTTACTATTAAATTTTCAATATTTTCCATCTTTTCATCTATTACGCTCTTTTTAAAAATATCTGCTACATAAATTTCAGCTAAATTTTAATTATTCTCCCATGTTTTCTTCTAACATTCTGTCAATCTGCTATACCCGTTCCACTAATTTGTTATTATTATTCCCACACTTCCTTGTCTAATATTCCCTATCTAGTAATCTACAACCAACGGGCTGATCACCCGTTTGCCAGTCACTTCGATTACGGAAAAACCAGCAAATGGATTGATTTGCCGTTGCCCTAAAGACGCCAATAGGCGTGATGGGAAACAATGGCAAAGAAAACCTATCTGCTGTTGCCTTAAGACGCCACTAGGCGTAATGGCCACTGACTGCTTTGACGGTCGGTGGCTAAGGACGGAAGAAGAAGAAGAAGAAGTAATCTACAACCTCATTTACCGTTAATTTACCATTATTCCCCACCAATTGTCATTAAATTCCTTCATCTAGGGACAGGTGTTCCCAACCTGGGGTGCCCGCACTCCCAGGGGATGCGAGATGGCATTTCAGGGGGTGCGACAAAGAGGCCTAAGGTCAAGAGTCTCACGCTTAACCAACTGAGCTATCAACGTGATATTACTTTTGTAGAGGGTGCGAACATTAATCAAACATTTCCTAGGGGTGCGGGGCATAGAAAAGGTTGGGAACCCCTGATCTAGGAACATCATACTTAGCTTAGCAGCATTAGTCTCGATCATCACAACTAGCCTCTAGTTTCCCCAACTCATTTCTTTATCACAGTGCACACCTTCTCCCGTCTTGGAGTCAATATTACTAGGGTGTGTGCAATATGTCTATATCTTATTACTTTTTAAACATGGCATTCATCTCAGCAAACATCGAAGCTATGCCGGTGGGAGTTTTACTCCTGGCAGGTACTGACTGTTAAGCTGGAAGGTCTGTGTGACGAAAGTACTGAGATTCTGTCTTTCAAATGGCCCATGTCTTTTTCTCCTTGCATTTTGTTCACTATTTTTGGAGGGATTACAGAAAAATCCTTCTCCATGTTTCTTCTCCTTCTATTATTTACGTTTTTTTCAAGATGAGATCACGAGGGAGTTTGATCTCATCTGCTTTATGGTTCTTCTTTATGTGTTTAGAATGGGGGTGTAGGGAATTGGACAGTATTTTTCTAGAAGAAAGATTATAGATGCTAGATCAGGACTGGCACCAGAGTGTCCTTTTTTTAAAGATAGTGCGTGGCCATATACGCATTTTTCGGGAGTTAAATTATTTGCGGCCATTTTTGCTTCATTTCCGCAGTATAGGGCTAGGACGATTTCCCGTTTCTTTGTCTAGCATAAACTGGTTGCATCAGCATGATCTAAGGTTCTGATTGGCTGAGAGCTAACTGCAGTTGAAATGCAGAGCTCCCATTGGCTTTAGAACCACGCCGCGCATACGACGTCATGAAGTCGGCGCGTGGGGGCTTGAGAATAAATACGCCCGAACTTCATAAGTTCGGTCTCTAAAAATTAATTGCCAAAGCTGGGTGCCAGAAGCAAATTGTCGATTGCCTTTCAGTTGGACATTCGAGATTTGGTAAGCATGAATTTTTGCGTGAGGACTTTATTTAATTTTTCTAGTCCTAGCCGATCATTTAAGTCTCTCATTCATTGACATTATCTTCGTACAACATGTCTGGACGCGGCAAAGAACTATAACCAGCGTCCTTTTCAGGACGATCAAGACAGCACTATAACCAGCGTCCTTTTCAGGACGTACACAGCGCTCACCCAACAGATCATTATACGTTAGCAGTATACCAAAATGACTCGTACCAAGCAACAAGCGAAAAAGAGGAAAGTATATACAAGCCCTCAAACACTTGTCAGCAGCATCAAACAAAGTCAACCAGAGAGCAAGAATACTCCAACTACCAACTTCGTGGCCAGTCCTTCTCAGAAGACAAACAAAGCAACCGTTGATACTACAACCGATGAGCGACCCGAAGCTTCGAAGGAAAAGGACAAGAGCAGATTGCCGGAAAGCAGTGCGGCCCCAAGTGCTAGTGTGGAAGTAGATGATGATGAAGACCCAGAACGCAAAGAAATATTGAGAGCGTTACAACAGTTGGAGCAGATGACGGAAAGAATACAGAAAAGGGCTGAAGCAAACATCTCTAGACAAGATTATAAAGAACCAGAATATAAAGACATGTTGAGAGCGTATCAACAGATAAAGCAGATGCAGGAAAGACGAGATAAAAGAAGACAGGAGCCTGAAACCATGGGGCCACCACCGCACATACCCGAGTCGTCAGCAGAAACCCTATCTACCACAGAGATGCTGCACCAAATACCATTGACACCACCACACGATGCCGAGATGACAGCCGACCCACCTGCAAGCACCATGAAAGAACTGATAGAGACTGCTCCTCAGCAAAGACAGATACAAGAGAAAGATATCGAAGAGACCAATATAGATGCACTTCGAAGAATTGACGACGAAGACGAGTTCCTTAGGCTCGCTCTTCAAGAAGCGATAGTAGAAGTAGACCCAGGAGTGCTGAACATCGAAAACACTGAGAAGCAAGCTACCATTCCTGGTCCTAAGGAAACAACAGCAGACAACTCAAGGGCCCAGAAGCAAGATATAACACCTTATAACAAAGAACGGGAGCAAGATTCGAGACAAGACTGTGGAGGGAAACATAGACCAAACACCAAAGGGACAAATAACGCAGAAACGATACGAGAGAGGATCGTAAAGATCACACAGACGTCAGGAAGTGAGGCCTCACTCAGGGCCCTACCCGACAACAAAGTGATCAACATCCTCGAGGTAATAACTGGAAGAAGAGGTATCGCTAAAGTACGGAGGCACGAAAAGGGAGTCGTGCTTTCGCTCAACAGCACCACAACAACCACTTCACTGATGACCGAACTGGAATCTAGTCCAAAAGAAGTCCAGTTGCCCCACCAAATAAAAGTGGTGGTGGAGAAATACATAACAACAAAGAAGTTGGTCATCAGAGGGGTGGATACCAGTTGTTCCGAAGCCGAGGTCCACAGACGCCTTCAGGATGAAAACGCAAATCTAAAAATCAAGCAGGTCGAGAGACTAAAAACCTGGGCCAAGAAAGATACCAATCTGATGATAGTTACGGTAGAAGGATCGACAAGACCCGAGAGACTGACGCTCGAAACCACAACCAAAAAGACAGAAGCCTATATCCCTCCGGTGATGCAGTGCTCCAACTGCCAGCAGTTCTCGCACACAAAAAAAGACGTGCAGGAGGGATGCAGTCTGTCGATATTGTGCGGGTGGCCACCTATACCGCGATTGTCCCAAGGCGAAGGAGGACAACAACTACAAAACAATAAACTCAAACCGCACATGTGCAAACTGCCTCGGAAACCATGGGGCTAGATACCGAGGCTGCCCGATGTTCCAGGAAACCAAGAGCATCCTGAAGGAAGCGGTTTCCAAAAACATTCCCTTCAAGGAGGCAAAACACAGAGTGGCTGCGGATGTTGCAGAAAAACAACGCACGATAGACAGACGACAGTTACACAAGCTGACCGCTGAAGTCAGAGAAATGAAAATGAAGCTGCGAATCGAAAAAAAAAAAACAGCAAGCAGGCCGCCGAAGAACCAACCGACAGTGGAGAAGATGCGATAAACATGCAGAACAAAAAAACACGTGATGGAAGAAATGAAAAGAATCCAGCAACAAGTAGAAACAGATGTCAAGAAACTGAAAGAGCTGACAGAAGAAAACACAAAAATACTCAAAAGAATAGAAGCAGAAAGAATAGCCATTGAGGAAATATCATCAAACAGCACGCGAGAAACTAAAACGAACAACCAAGCAGTAAAAGAAATCATCCAAGAAACGCTAGAACAGCTACTACCTACGATAATTGAAAAAGCACTGTCACAGATACAGGAGAGCAAGAAGACAAAAGCAACAGAAACTATGAGCGTAGAAACACACAAAACAAAACGAGCCAGATAGTTGAGGCAGGATATAAAAAACACCATGAGCGCGACACGGCACCACAAACGGACAAAGAGGAACCCAGACAGCCAGCTAGTGGTCCTTTTCAGGACCGATCACCTCCAGGACTACGAACGAGATACCAGTGAAGACGATAACACCCTATATACCCCAATTATAACCAAACTTTCAGGTTGAACAGGGTATTACAGCAGCATAGTAGACGAAAACAACAACAACACAACAACAAGTTCGGTCTATAAAAATTAATTGCAAAAGCTGGGTGCCAGAAGCAAATTGTCGATTGCCTTTCAGTTGGACATTCGAGATTTGGTTAGCATGAATTTTTGCGTGAGGACTTTATTTAATTTTTCTAGTCCTAGCCGATCATTTAAGTTTCTTGGGAAGTTTTAGTTTAACGTTAATTCTCATCGCCAGAGCCATCAAATACGATCTTAGTAATAGACTGCCACAGTAAGATCGGGAAGGAATTATTCACCATACATAGACATAAAAAGAGGTGTCAGACAAGGTTGTGTGCTGTCCCCCTGCCTATTTAATTTATACACCGAAAAAATTTTCAAACAGATACAGGAAATACCAGGACTGAACATCAGTGGAAGATCAATAAACAACCTTAGATATGCAGATGATACCGTGTTGTTAGCTGAAAGCGAACAGGAGTTACAAGAACTAGTGAAGCAAGTGAACAGTATAAGTCATGAATATGGACTCGACATTAATATTGAGAAAACTAAAACTATGATAATTAGCAAAACAGACGATAAACCCACATTAAAGATAAGCGTAAATGGGAAAATCCTGGAACAAGTCAAGAGCTACGTATATCTTGGTCATATAATAACAGAAGATGGCAGATGTGAAACAGAAATCAAGAAGAGAATAGGAATGGCCAAAGCTACATTCAACAACATGAAACATATACTGACATCCAAACAGTTATCTCATAAATTAAAACTGAGAATCATAAAGTGTTATATATATTCTGCATTTCTGTATGGTGCAGAAACATGGACGATGAATAAGCATTTGGAAGAAAGAATTGAGGCTCTTGAAATGTGGATATATAGAAGAATGGGGCGTATCTCATGGAAAGAGATGAAAACAAATAAGGAGGTCCTAGAAAATCTAGGTATGAAAAGAGAACTAATGAGAGAGGTCAAAGTTCGGCAGCTAAAATACTTTGGCCACATAAAAAGGCATAACACCTTGCAGAAGACCATAACAGAAGGGAGAGTTGAAGGTAAACGTGCAAGGGGAAGACAGCGCTATAAGTGGGAAGATAACATCAAGAGATGGACGGGAAAGAGTCTATCAGAGTGTACCACCAAGACAAGAGACAGAAGACGTTGGAGATCCATTACAGCCAACCTCCGTTGTGGAGATGGCAACTGATGATGAGAAATAGACTTGAAACTTTATAGGTCCATTTAATTCCTTGTTGAAGGAATAGCGGCATGGTTTAAAAGTTGAGATATCACCGCTTTGTATTATTGCAAAGTCGGTCGGGAGAGAAACTCGCATCTGCGAATCATATGTATTTACAGAATAGTCGGGAGCGTGTGTAATGTGTATTTTCATTTGTGATTTTATTGGGAGTCTTGATGCTCGCTATTTATATAGTTACGCATATATCTGTGGATGGAAGTGATAGAGGTATTAATTGGAGCACGTGGGTGCTATCAGTTAATGTGTATTGTGGCACGAGCACATGTGTGCTATCAGTTAATGAATATGTATGCAGGAGCGCGTGGTTGAAAAACTGCGGCACCACGTGGCTGAATTACGGGGTTTTCATTGTATAACTTTTGACGGCAAGCAGATGCTGGCGTAAACTGGTTATATGTTATTGATTGTGCATTATTGTTCTGTGAATTCAGAAGATGGGAGAAGTAATTTTAAAGGGAACTATTTTGTATTACATTTTGAATGTGATTACTATTATTGACGGGAAGTTTAGGAATTCCTAGAGATAGAGTATTTTTGTGTTAATAATTTGCTGCATGTAGGGTCAGCGTAAGAAGTAGGCCACAGTACGTCTGCCCAGACGGGCCAGTGAAAATATTGTTGTTGCTCGTAGTTAGTCAGGCAGAACCTGGGTCAGACGGTCTGCGGTGTTGTATTACCGGGTGTTGTTTATTTTGACTCGGAGAGAGAGAAGAGAGGGGAGTTACATGTTGAAGAGTAAGGAAGTTAATTGTTATTTGTACTAGAGTATTAACGTTTTGTTTAGCTGTTGTTTTTGCTTTTGTCTGAACAGCAGGTCCCGGCTTTTGTGGGGACGAGCAGAATTTTGACACTACAGTGGTGGCGTTCGCAGACACCCAAAGTCTCGCATGAATTGCCAGTGTTGGAAGGAGAGGAAGAAAATACGTTTTCCCAGCCAGGGGAAGACATTTTCCAGCGAATAGGATTTGTGTGGATAAATCCTGAGCTCTGACGCTCATTCGGTTACACACGCAGATTTGGCATGCTGCCAGCGTTGTGGTAATTTTATGTTCGCTTCTTCACGGCCATAAAGCCGATAGCCCCATCGCCCAGTCATAGGTAATCGGGCAGGTAACCTCAGAGGTGTTAGGAGAAGCCAGCTACAGTTCCAGTCCAGAATCCAGTGGGGTTCTGTTAAACCTTAGTCATCAATTCCAGAGTTAGTGGAGAGAGAGAGGGTAAACATTCTCTCTACTGAAGTCAGCACAGATAGGCAGAACTGTTAGCGTTGGTGAATCATAGCAGAGGACCGCTGCCGAAGTTTAGAGGTGCAATTAGTTGTGTTCAGGAGATTCCAGGATAGGCTGTGTAGAACCGAAGTCTGTGCAGAGATTGTGTAGACACTTCGTAGTCGTTCCAGCTATCAGGGGACTTAGAGTTAGAGTTAGAGTTAGAATTTAGAATAGTTGTGGAAGTGGAGGCTCGACAAGTGCAGTGTGATTTATTTTTTTGTCTAATCCAAACTTCTGTCCCCATACAGGTTGCAATTGTGGGAGAAGGGTTGGGTTGATGCATTTTTAACTGTGCTTGATTTTGTTTCAGGAGTGCATCCTCGCACTTTATGTATGGGACATGCATATGTTTGTTGTTTATAGGTGTATAATAAACTTGTATAAATTGTAGCTGGCATCAGTCATTTCCTTTAAGTACAGTAGCTATATGTTGTCTGTATCTTGGTGTTTGTGAAGCTTGATATAACCTTATCCCCGTAGGGTAGCTAGAGGTCGTTGACAACTATAGCACATAAGACGTCCGAAGTGGCGAGGAAAGAATCAACCTCGGTTCTTAACCTCGGAGCCAATAGTGTCAACTGTTCACATTTCACTATCATTTTCTGCTAAATCTATCTTTTCAGTCTTTCTTCTCACTAGTGTCTTGTCACTATATGTAGACCGTCTCTAGTCTTAAATCCATTTCGTGACAAAGTGGGTGGCGTCGTCCTTGGGATCATCTTTGTTGGGATCAATTCTAGATTCATAGATGGGAGCCGCGCTGGTGTAATGGCTTCGGCGTTGTACTGGCGACCAGGTGTTCATGGTTCAAACCCGGGCGTCGGCGTTTGAAGAAATGTTTACGGCCGGAAATTTGACTGAATAGCCTGAACGGCTCCTGTGATAAACCCTCTGTGGATGGGAAGGAGGGAAGCTCCTGACAGGGTTGGAAGGAAAGCCCCCAGGTTCCCCAGCCTCGCAATGACATGTCATTGGGCCGAAGGGCTGAAAGCCCAAGTGCCGCTGGTTAAAAAAAAAAAAAAAAAAAAAAAAAAAAAAGATTCATAGATTGTCTCTGTAGGAAGTTCTGAAAAATAGATTTTCTTAAAAATCCCCTAGACTTGAGCTATATTAAGACTGATCCAGCTATAGTTTTTTTTCCACATGTTGTAGTCAGTTTAGATGGTAGTTGTAGTAAGGTTGTTTATGACTTAGAAGTAATTGATGGCTAATCGAATTTTTTTCTTGACAGGAAAGTAAATTCGGGTTTCGGGTAGCTGGATAACTTGAATTTTTTTCAGGTAGTTATTAGTCAGACTTGGTGCTAGTCTGAGTGCGGGTTTTTGCGACTGCATATTCCTAGTAGGTAACAGTATATTTTTCTGGTTCCTTTTTTTTGTCATTTCCCCTTGTGGTGAGTTACTGCTGATTTGTCAGGTAAGATGGCTGAATTGGTCAAGCTACTTACTGCATGGAAGGACGCAGCTAAAAGCATGGGGATGAATGAGGCCGAGACTAGGGCTTACATTATGAGGGAACAGGACCGGCAGACGGAGAGAGAGAAAAGGGAAGCGGAGAAAGAAGAGAGGGCCCGACTGGCAGAGATGGACCTGTGTAAATTGGAAGCGGAGAAAGAAGAGAAGGCCCGACAGGCAGAGGAGAGAAAAGCAGAGAGGGAGGCGCAGGAAAGGGCTGCGGCAGCAGAGGAGAGAAAGGCAGAAAGGGAAGCGCAAGAGAAGGAGAAGGCAGCAGAGAGACAGCATGAACTTGCCCTGCGTTCACTGGAACTGCAGTACCGATTTTCGGAAGGCAGTTCGGCTAACGGAGATTCTCCCGGAGCAGGGGCGACAGACACCTCAGGAAATGGAGGGCTCCGGATGGCAGCCATGAATTTTCCGATGGACTCTTTCCCTAACGGAAATGATAAAATTGAGGTATTTTTAGAAAAATTTGAACGGATGGCAAAGGCATACGGGCTGGATGATAGTCTTTGGTGTCTCAAATTATCTCAATCTCTAAGAGGACATGGGTATGAAGTCTATAGCAAGATGCTAGGGGATGACCAGAATAACTTTGAGGCACTGCGGAACGCCCTGTTACAGCGATTCCAATGGACTCCTCGGAAGTGCCAAACAATGTTTCGGGAAAGTCGTCTGGAGAAAGGGGAAAGTTTTCCCCAGTTCGCGGAGAGGCTGAGGAATTACCTCACTCGCTGGAGAGAGTTGTCGGGTTTGGCTAAATCGTTTGAAGGACCCGAAGAGCTCATCATGTGCGAACAGATAAAGGCCAACATGTCTCCGGACTTAAGGAAGTACCTGGCGGAGCAGGGCGCACAGCAACTGGACCAGATAATTCTTTTTGCTGAAAGGTTCCAGTCGGCACAGGCCGAAGTACTGGGCCAGAAAAGAAAACACCCTGACCTGCCAGCCCCGGACAAAGGAGCATCTTCATCGCATTCGCCTTCCTCTTCAGCTCACCAGCAGCAAGGGCCGTCTCGAAAGGAGCCCCCTCCCAGTCATAATCTGCGCTCCCAGCCGCCTAACAGAACACAGGGGCCGACTTCTCATGAACCCGTCAGGAACCGGGGAGATAATGAGAGACATTGTAGGTTCTGTCGGACTACCTGTCATTGGACAACACGGTGCCCAAACAAACAACCCGCTCATCAGGTGGCTTGTTTAAGGCCTGTGAAGGTGAAACAAGGGAAGAAGTGGAAACCCTTCCAGTCAGAGAAGTTGTTTTCCAACAGCGGGCCAGCCGAAGTGAACGGGACTGAGACTACATGTTTATTTGACAGTGGGCTTACATACCCCAGCATAGTCGCCCGACATCTGGTGAAGCCCTGGCAGATGACCAGAGAAAAAGTGAATATTGGTGGAGTTTTAAGGAAAGGGACCTCACAGTGCTTTCCGGTCGCCAACATTGAAGTGAAATGTAAGTTTGTGTCCGGCACGATCAAGGCAGCTGTGATGGCACAGCCCGCCTATGACTTCATTCTCGGCAACCCATATTTAGTTTTGGGGAACCCGACCACACCGATCCTTGCTGATGCAAGGGGGCCTACTGCAGGCCAGATAAGTGAAAAAGGAGAACCCCTAATTCACAGAGCCCCGAGCGAGCTCAAACATAGCTGTCGTGCCAAGGAGAGGTGCAACGCCTCTGACGACAGTGATATGTTAATTGCAAAGGCAAATTCGCCCGCCAGCCCTGTTCAGCCAACCGGCCAACCAGTGGTGACGACGCCTCTGATTCAGGAAGTACACTCTTTGTTGTCGGGAATTAGGCCCCCGATGGTATTAGCTCCTTCAAGTGAGGGACATACTGACAAGAGCGGTATTACATATGTCAACGACCAGCGCCATCTTCATAGGGCACAAGATAGCGGTCTGAGCGAGCATATAGTTCCAACCAGCCCTGGAGCCCCATCCGACCAGCACTTTACTCAAACGGAGGAGGACAGTGATCTGAGTATCCGTTTGCCTATAAACGGAGATGGGCCCCCACAACTCTCGTATCTCGTTTACAGGAAACGACTCTTGTAACGAGGAGCCTGAAAAATTGGCTATATTTTCCAATTTGTTTCAAGGAACATTGGAACAAGTCACTGAGTGCTTTATCTCAGATTCTCCGCGATCAAACGGGATCTTAAACCGTCAAGTGTCACTGCAGGACACATCCCAACTGACGCCAGTAACTCTCACAGGGGAGGGCAAGGTTGGAGGTAGAACCAGGGTGTTAGACGGAGAGCTCCCGTGGTCTACAGTTTCATCTCACCAACTTTTCAGGCCAGAAAAGAGTGAGAAAAGCGACCTTACGCATTTGCAAGGAGCTATTTTGGAGAGCTCTGTCCCGCTTCAGATTGGTAGGGGAAGAGCGAGTCCAGAACCACTGCCAGGGGCAGATCTTACCTACCTTTCTTCAAAGGTAGAAGCTATTGAGGTCGATCGTGATCCAATAGACACCCAGCAAGAAATCGGAGGCTCTACACCAGAGGAACCCGAGACGTTGCATCAGTTTCGCACGGTACCAGCAGTCACAACCCTGCTGACGCGCAGCGAGGAAGTCGCCATCGCTAGGTCGCCACAGCGCCCGCCGGTCACATCAGCTGACCAGGACAGCCTTTTGACAGTCATAGCAAGGGAAAGTTCAGACCCGCCATTAGACGGCACAGGTCCGAAGAGAGATCAACTCTCCCAACGGAGCATAGGAGCTCATTCTAGCAGAGGAAGAAGGAGGAAACGCAAAAGAGGAAGGTCGAAGAACACTGAATAGGAGGGGTAAGGACAGACAGCCTCGTAGACAGTTAAGGGCCAATGTGAAACTCAGAGATTTCAGTAAGGAGATCGTTGCTCAATCTTTGAAAGGGGGGAGTGAGGTGACGAAAGTACTGAGATTCTGTCTTTCAAATGGCCCATGTCTTTTTCTCCTTGCATTTTGTTCACTATTTTTGGAGGGATTACAGAAAAATCCTTCTCCATGTTTCTTCTCCTTCTATTATTTACGTTTTTTTCAAGATGAGATCACGAGGGAGTTTGATCTCATCTGCTTTATGGTTCTTCTTTATGTGTTTAGAATGGGGGTGTAGGGAATTGGACAGTATTTTTCTAGAAGAAAGATTATAGATGCTAGATCAGGATTGGCACCAGAGTGTCTTTTTTTTTAAGATAGTGCGTGGCCATATACGCATTTTTCGGGAGTTAAATTATTTGCGGCCATTTTTGCTTCATTTCCGCAGTATAGGGCTAGGACGATTTCCCGTTTCTTTGCCTAGCAGAAACTGGTTGCATCAGCATGATCTAAGGTTCTGATTGGCTGAGAGCTAACTGCAGTTGAAATGCAGAGCTCCCATTGGCTTTAGAACCACGCCGCGCATACGACGTCATGAAGTCGGCGCGTGGGGGCTTGAGAATAAATACGCCCGAACTTCATAAGTTCGGTCTCTAAAAATTAATTGCCAAAGCTGGGTGCCAGAAGCAAATTGTCGATTGCCTTTCAGTTGGACATTCGAGATTTGGTAAGCATGAATTTTTGCGTGAGGACTTTATTTAATTTTTCTAGTCCTAGCCGATCATTTAAGTTTCTTGGGAAGTTTTAGTTTAACGTTAATTCTCATCGCCAGAGCCATCAAATACGATCTTAGTAATAGACTTGAAACTTTATAGGTCCATTTAATTCCTTGTTGAAGGAATAGCGGCATGGTTTAAAAGTTGAGATATCACCGCTTTGTATTATTGCAAAGTCGGTCGGGAGAGAAACTCGCATCTGCGAATCATATGTATTTACAGAATAGTCGGGAGCGTGTGTAATGTGTATTTTCATTTGTGATTTTATTGAGAGTCTTGATGCTCGCTATTTATATAGTTACGCATATATCTGTGGACGGAAGTGATAGAGGTATTAATTGGAGCACGTGGGTGCTATCAGTTAATGTGTATTGTGGCACGAGCACATGTGTGCTATCAGTTAATGAATATTTATGCAGGAGCGCGTGGTTGAAAAAAACTGCGGGCACCACGTGGCTGAATTACGGGGTTTTCATTGTATAACTTTTGACGGCAAGCAGATGCTGGCGTAAACAACTGGTTATATGTTATTGATTGTGCATTATTGTTCTGTGAATTCAGAAGATGGGAGAAGTAATTTTAAAGGGAACTATTTTGTATTACATTTTGAATGTGATTACTATTATTGACGGGAAGTTTAGGAATTCCTAGAGATAGAGTATTTTTGTGTTAATAATTTGCTGCATGTAGGGTCAGCGTAAGAAGTAGGCCACAGTACGTCTGCCCAGACGGGCCAGTGAAAATATTGTTGTTGCTCGTAGTTAGTCAGGCAGAACCTGGGTCAGACGGTCTGCGGTGTTGTATTACCGGGTGTTGTTTATTTTGACTCGGAGAGAGAGAAGAGAGGGGAGTTACATGTTGAAGAGTAAGGAAGTTAATTGTTATTTGTACTAGATGTATCTTTCCCGTCCCATTAACGTTTTGTTTAGCTGTTGTTTTTGCTTTTGTCTGAACAGCAGGTCCCGGCTTTTGTGGGGACGAGCAGAATTTTGATACTACAAAATTTCTCCCACGGCACAGTGGTGGCGTTCGCAGATACCCAAAGTCTCGCATGAATTGCCAGTGGTGGAAGGAGAGGAAGAAAATACGTTTTCCCAGCCAGGGGAAGACATTTTCCAGCGAATAGGATTTTTGTGGATAAATCCTGAGCTCTGACGCTCATTCGGTTACACACGCAGATTTGGCATGCTGCCAGCGTTGTGGTAATTTTATGTTCGCTTCTTCACGGCCATAAAGCCGATAGCCCCATCGCCCAGTCATAGGTAATCGGGCAGGTAACCTCAGAGGTGTTAGGAGAAGCCAGCTACAGTTCCAGTCCAGAATCCAGTGGGGTTCTGTTAAACCTTAGTCATCAATTCCAGAGTTAGTGGAGAGAGAGAGGGTAAACATTCTCTCTACTGAAGTCAGCACAGATAGGCAGAACTGTTAGCGTTGGTGAATCATAGCAGAGGACCGCTGCCGAAGTTTAGAGGTGCAATTAGTTGTGTTCAGGAGATTCCAGGATAGGCTGTGTAGAACCGAAGTCTGTGCAGAGATTGTGTAGACACTTCGTAGTCGTTCCAGATATCAGGGGACTTAGAGTTAGAGTTAGAGTTAGAATTTAGAATAGTTGTGGAAGTGGAGGCTCGACAAGTGCAGTGTGATTTATTTTTTTGTCTAATCCAAACTTCTGTCCCCATACAGGTTGCAATTGTGGGAGAAGGGTTGGGTTGATGCATTTTTAACTGTGCTTGATTTTGTTTCAGGAGTGCATCCTCGCACTTTATGTATGGGACATGCATATGTTTGTTGTTTATAGGTGTATAATAAACTTGTATAAATTGTAGCTGGCATCAGTCATTTCCTTTAAGTACAGTAGCTATATGTTGTCTGTATCTTGGTGTTTGTGAAGCTTGATATAACCTTATCCCCGTAGGGTAGCTAGAGGTCGTTGACAACTATAGCACATAAGACGTCCGAAGTGGCGAGGAAAGAATCAACCTCGGTTCTTAACCTCGGAGCCAATAGTGTCAACTGTTCACATTTCACTATCATTTTCTGCTAAATCTATCTTTTCAGTCTTTCTTCTCACTAGTGTCTTGTCACTATATGTAGACCGTCTCTAGTCTTAAATCCATTTCGTGACAGTCTGCACTAGTAAGGTTTAGACTTAAAGTATGCACCATGGTCTTCTAGACTCTGGGTTTTTGCATAGGGTCGACACCCTTGTCTGTGTTTAAAAATAAACCCAACAATAACAACCCCTGTCACGTGAAGACTGTCAAGGTAATCAATACAATTCACGCAGAGAAAAATTATATGGACGACAGTTACTCACAACACTGATGCGAACACTCTAGATTTCTACGAACAAAGAGATAAATAATACACTCCATTGTCAGTCAGAGATCTCCTCGAATCTATAATATACAAAACATATCCACGTGTGAGCAAAATTAGGGAGAATACTCCTAATACAAAACTGAATCATTTCAAGATGTAGCTGTAGATAAAACTCATATGTGTTACTGCTGGCATCAAATGAGAAATACACCAGCTGCCAAAATAACCAGGAAATATTTAACTACCACGTAATTCCGTATAAACTTCCTATGACGCAAACTGAAGACAGGCATTCCTTCTGCCAGAAACAAGTCTCACAAGCCACTCGACCAGTTCAGCAAACTGAGACTAACAATTTTGACCAAGTACCGTATCTCTCGATCCGACGACCTCTCTCTCTCTCTCTCTCTCTCTCTCTCTCTCTCTCTCTCTTTCTCATTCTCTCTCTCTCGCTTGTTCTCTGCAAAAGTCTTTTCTTTCCAAAGGCCGACAGCTTATTGACAACAACCTTTGCACACGATTTCAAACCTCCGATTGTCGTGGCCAATCATCATTTCTCTTTTTCATTGCATGATCACACACGAGTCACTCAAACACACGAAATCCTGATATCAATCTACGAGTATAAAGCTCGTTCACACCTGTGGTGAAGTGGGATGTTATAAATATTTATAAGGGACTTAGTGTACTGACTGAGATCAGCTGTGAAGGTATATATATATCTAATAAGAGTAGTATATTATATATATAACCTTACTTGCTACCACATATCTATATATCTCAGTCAGAATTATTCTGGAATAGTGTGATGCTACGTTATGTGTCTAGGGTATGAGTATGGTGAAGTGTAAGTCACAACAACAGACAGATAAACAATTTAATTTAATCCACTACTCTTGACAACACGGTGACACTCACATACATATAACATTCTACAAAGATATCTTAAAAGAGTCACTAATAAACTTTCAAATAACAATATGTATTCATTACTGGCATGAATGAATATGTGTCCTGATTCAACTACAAGGGAACCAGGAATCACAATCAATTTAAATTACAAGTTATGTACAGAATGTATTTAATATGAATATTGTAGTGACATATATTAGTACAAATGTTCTATGTGTGTCAGTTGTGTAGTAGTAAAATGAGGTAATACTGGTTTTGTTTTGTTCAAGCTCTGTTGGTATTGGTCATCATGACTTCAATAGTTTGTCTTTAGGGACTATTATTGGAGATGTTCACAGTTCCTGATTTTAAGACAAGTAAATTCCCCTCTTAATGTTGATTTTATAAAGTTATTTCAAGATGAGGGGACATAATGTTGAGCTCAGCTGGCCAACTCTGCTTATCTTGAGTGATGGCGGCAGGAGAGGACTCCTCTGTTCGAATTCTCCTCTGGGCTCAGGAGACACCTCACTGATAGCTAAAAAGACCAAGGAGTATGCTGTCCGACTCTGGATTCAGCAAATCTCTGCCCAGGTACTGCTCAGTACATCAAGACCACTGTCCCACAATTCATACGAATAACACAGATACGTTGATTAGCAATGAATTCTGGCACAAACTGGCACAAACTTCCATCTGCCTATGTTCCAGGCTTTTATTGAGCCAAATATATGCTGGCTTCAACGCACTGATGCTTTATCAAGCTATTTTGAACAAGTGGTCTCGAACTAACGCTCCCAAGTGTGTATATCAGCGAGACTGGCCAATGAGCCACGTTTCGACAAGTGTTTGAAAAAATGTTATCTTTTCCCGTCTCCCCTAACAACCAAGATAGTATTTATAGCCCGACCAATCGTGGTTAGGCTTTCATTTGTTGCGCTCCAGTCAATTTGGAGTTTACATGGTAGGCTATTTCTGTAACGTAAATTTTTTTCAAACACGTTAAAAAAAAATCTTATGAGCAGAAATGATTTTATGCTGTCAGGCACCCCCAATATTTTATTTTGGGTATAATTTATTAATTCCTGGACTATTTGCGTAACGTTTTACATATTATTTGTCAGCAAGCCCTAAGGAACCCAAAAATACTAATTTAAAGGAGCTACGTGGCTGCGTTCAAAATATGCAATTTCTTCTACCTCCTGTTTGGAAGATGTGCTGTCTGGGTACTGTTATGTGTTCAAACGTAAACCCATCTATTGTTATCTTCTCTAATAAGAGTCTGTTATGATTTATAAACCTAACTCTGGGAAAGGGTAGTGTATTTTATCACTGTCCGTCTGAAAAAAAATTAGTGCATGTAGACTTACACGCGTGATGGCAGCATTTGTATATCGCGCGTCGCGTGTTGCATGCGTTCCTGATTTTCAGCCCTCCCCTCTCGCTATCCTTTTGTCCATCTGTTCGTTCGTTTTGGTAACGTAATATAATTAATGTTAGGATTAATTTAGGTCATTACGCAGTACGTCTCAATGTTTTTTCTTAGAAATGCAGCACACGTTTCATTGAAGAAGGCGGGTAATAATACAGTAAGCTTTTATATCAACGTGAAAGCGTTACAATTTGCAGACGAAGCAGAAAACAAGGGGGATTTCGAGTACATTCCTTGTGACAGCACTGTCATTTTACCATTGCTCTTCTCTTTATTAATTTTATTTGTTAGGCTTCATATTTACCTAATAATTTATATATGTGGATTAGAATATTTCATGACAACACCTAGAACCACATAGCAAACGCAATACGCAACCAGAGCCTAACTCACTGATGTTTTACTCACAAAACTTAAGCAACTCCTACCATTCAAGATACAATAGATCCAGAACAAAGTTTCACGACTCCCGTAAAAAACCTTCCGTTATAACCATTTTACTGAAACAAAAATAACAGATAAACAAGCTTTGCTACGGAAAGAACACCCGGAGTCCGGAACTCGAATGACTACCAGTGGTGAAAGCCGCTCCCAGAAGGTTGGCAAAAGCGAGGCAGACCAAAAACAACTTAATGGAAAACCGTGCAGGCCAAGATGAAAAGCATGAATCAGATTTGGGGCATCGCAAAAAGATGACCTCAAACGAGCAAAGTGGAGACCAGTTTGTTGTTGCCCTACAAGACGTCACTAGGCGTGATGGTCACTGATTGCTTTGTCTGTCAGCATCTGAGGACCCCAGAATAAGAAAAAACACTGAAGTGCTGACTATGTATCATCCTGCACGCCGAAATTCTTTTAAGTCACGTGAGAACATCGGACCAACTTCAAAATTCGTATATCTCATTCGTACCTCACTACTGGGGTCGGAGTGGCTAAGAGGCATGGCGTCCGCCTCCAATTCTAAAGGTACTGGGTTCGACTCCAAGTAGAAGGAATATAATTTATGGAATTTTTTTTAGAAACAGTGATCCTAATGATGTCATACCTTCCCCTGATCTCCTGGGTAGTGAGATCTGATGCTTAGCCTTCTCGGATAATGGCGAAAAAATAGGAGGTCCCATGTGCAAGTTGCACACGTTAAAAATCCCACGGCAGTTGGAAATCGTAAAGAGTAGGCCATAAGGCCGCTGCCCTGTGAAAAATTGAAACCTACCCACCACAAAAATATTTATAGAATGTGTGATTCATATATACATACACCCATTGGGATTCTCCCCGGTGCTACGGAGTTCGTGCACTGTGCTGAGATCCTCCTTGTGTGATCTGAGGCAGGAGATCGGAGCACTGATGGAGTTGTCCGTGTGCAATGAAGATGGTTCTTAAAACCAAACCAAACCTCACTACTTTCTTCATGTCTTCCGCCAGACTTAAACCTTCTACCTTGCGTGAGCCTCAGACAGACTACATACTTGCTACCCGTCTGCTAGACGGACTTTAACATTGCTTCCCGTCTGCGATCTCCGTTTCGTGTTAACCTATGATATGTTTAGAAATGATACTTGATAAATCAACTGTAAACAAGTTTTAATTTAATAAATCGCTAACGAAATGAAATTTTACATCGGTGTTTATAAAGAAGTTACAGGAAACATATATTTCCCTGAAAGTAAACATACGAATAGTTTTTCGAAAGATGAAATGAAAGCCGCTGTCTTTGTTTACTTATTTCAAAGAATATTCTATAATTATACAATTTGCCTGTCACAATTATTTGAATCACGCTCTTCTTTCTGTCTTTCTTTCTATATCGGCATGGGTTATCTGTAGTGCGGTAATACTATATGAATGAAACAAAGTTGTAATATTTTAATGAAACAAACTTAAAATGGTAATGAAACAAAGTTAAAATGGTACTGAAACAAAGTTAAAATGGTAATGAAACAAAGTTAAAATGGTAATGAAACAAAGTTAAAATGGTAATGAAACAAAGTTAAAATGGTAATGAAACAAAGTTAAAATGGTAATGAAACAAAGTTAAAATGGTAATGAACTAAAGTTAAAATGGTAATGAAACAAAGTTAAAATGGTAATGAAACAAAGTTAAAATGGTAATGAAACAAAGTTAAAATGGTAATGAAACAAAGTTAAAATGGTAACGAAACAAAGTTAAAATGGTAATGAAACAAAGTTAAAAGTGTAATGAAACAAAGTTAAAATGGTGATGAAACAAAGTTACAATGGTAATGAAACAAAGTTACAATGGTAATGAAACAAAGTTAAAATGGTAATGAAACAAAGTTAAAATGGTTATGAAACAAAGTTAAAATGGTAACGAAACAAAGTTAAAATGGTAATGAAACAAAGTTAAAATGGTAATCAAACATAGTTAAAATGGTAATGAAACAAAGTTAAAATGGTAACCAAACGAAGTTAAAATGGTAATGAAACAAAATTAAAATGGTAAACAAACGAAGTTAAAATGGTAATGAAACAAAATTAAAATGGTAAACAAACGAAGTTAAAATGGTAATGAAACAAAGTTACAATGGTAATGAAACAAAGTTAAAATGGTAACCAAACGAAGTTAAAATGGTAATGAAACAAAGTTAAAGAGTATTAAAGCAAACTAAAAGTAGTCCCATAAGCAGAAGCTGCTATAGGAGAGTAAAGTGTTAAAGATTACACTACACTAGAACGAGCTTTATGAGGTGAGGTTGACCAGTCCCCTTCCTTCCTGCTTTTGCCTTCCCTAACGAGCAGCGTCAGGTACTCATTTACAGCTGGGTAGACTGGAGATTGACGCCACCAGGTTTCGATCACGGAACCTGGTAACTTTCCCGGGAGAGAATAGGACGATCTTTTAAAAAAATACTACGAAACAATGTTGAAGTGATAATTAAACGAAGTTAAAATTGTAACGATACAAAGTTAAAATGATGAAGAAATAGTTTTTAAAACATCAAAACGATAACGAAACAAAGTTAAACTGATAACGAAACTACGCTAAAATATTATCACAATCAAAGGATGATAAGAAAACAAAATTTAAATGATAAAAAAACAAAATTAAATTAAAACGAAATAAATTAAAAATAATTTTAAAAAACACTAGTTAATAAGATAAAGAAACAACAGTTAAAATTGTAACGAAATAAGGTTTAAATGATAACGAAACAAAGTTAAAGACAACATTGTGTACACATACACACACACACGCTCGTACGCATACACGTACGCTTGCATGCGAGCATGCACGCACACACACACGCGCGCGCGTCTGTTTCACAGGCATTGAAGAACAAGAATTTATACTCTGCTTTAGTCGTAAAATGGTCTCTGCATAGAACAACCATTTACTGTTTTCATGCATCTCATGCTTCAACTATCGCCTTAGCCTTCATTTATCATTCATACCTTCGTCACTCAGTATTCTCTTTTCTTTTTTTGAAGTGCCTCGTGTGTAACGATTCATCATTGTCTGAACAGATGAACCTCTTAGGTGCTACAATTCCATCAATCTTATTAACTGTTCCCATTTAGGAAAAGCTTCTTACATGACAATATTAGCAATCATTTCAACAGTTTGATGGACGGGTAAGCAAGGGCTTCCAGTATATATGCGGCCTACATCGGGTTTTTGAATTATCTTCCAGGTTTCTGTTACAATTACAGTTTATATTACATTTATGCGTACATTTAATGTATGTGCAATCATTAATTTATTTATGTCCTTACGTTGTAAATGCAGGGGTATTTGCATATTTGTTATTATTACTTTCAGCATACTTCCTCAGTGGTTAGAGGATTTGTTTCGTGAGACAAGGGGACCGGGTTCAGAACCAGATCACATCACGCTGTTGTCTACCCAGCTGTAAAAGTGGGTACCTGACTCTACACTTGATCAGGGGCGGAATAACAGTGACTCCCCAACCGTAATGAGGGACTGATTACTTGACAAATGATTAAACTATAGATAGAGGCTAGGGAAGTTGAGGGCCCTCGGGCTCCTGCCGATTCTCGACCGCTCAGACAAACTAATGCTCTTAAGCTAAGGAAGGCAAAGGCAGAAAGGAAGGGAACTGGCCACCTCCATCTCACAATAATATGACGTAGTACAGGTAAACTCTCTAACACTTTATTCCTCTACGACAGTAAATGCTATGTGTCTACCTTTGCCTTTTTTATTGTTTCTACTTTCACTAAATAAAACCCATACGTAACTTAAGAGATACACTGTCTGTGAAGAATAAACATGACATGAGTACTTCGAATCAAACACACTTAGAGAAAAGATCGGAACTCGGCACATTTGACACACACACTGACTCAAATAATAAAATTGGTGTTTGGTTAGAGTACCTTTACACTGCAATCTAAACTGGTTTCATTCACTTTTAAAATCAAACCACATTACAGCAAATATGTACTCAACCACATTACCTTAACTATGCACTCAACCATAGTATCCAAACTATGTACTCAATCCCATTACCAACTATGTACTCAACCACCTTACCCCAGCTACGTACTCAACTACCGTAACCCCACTATGTACTCAACCACATTACCCGTACTATGTACTCAACCACATTATGCTCACTACGTACTCAACCAAATTACCCCCACTATGTTATCCACTACTTGGCTTCCACTATGTACTCACATCACCCCACTATGTACTAAACCATATTACCTCCACTATGTACTCCCATTACCCACACTATTTACTCAAACCCAACCTCCACTATGTACTCACATTACCCGAACCATATACTCACATTACCCCCACAATGTACTGAACCATGTTACCCCACTATGTAATCAACCACATTACCCCAACTATGTACTCAGCCACATTACTTCCACTATGTACTCAACCATATTACAACAGAAGTGAACAAGTGGTAATCTTCAGACTTCGCACAGGCCACAACCGATTGAGATACCATCTATCCAACAAGTTAAAGATAGGAACTACTGATGACTGTAACTGTGGCACAGATAAAATGACTGCTGAACATCTACTGCAAAGGTGCCCAACATATAAGGAACAGAGAAAGCGCATATGGTCATCACCATAACCATTCCTGGAAAAACTCTACGGAGATACCAAAAGCCTCGAGCTGCCCATTGCTTTTTTTGAACGTATTCAAGTTGACGCCTGAACGTGAATGAAGAAGAAGAAGAAGAATAAGAAGAAACTAGTGGAACGCGAGATGAGGGAGTAATGCTGGCTTTGGATAGGACATACGTTAAGAGAACTTACTGATAGCGCTACAAGGAAAATCCTGTTATGGAATGACCATGGTTAGAGAAATTGATTGAGACCAATTAAACAAAACAAAACTTCACACACGCGCGGAGACGAGAACTGGAGACGGACATGAAAAGGACAAAGTAGAATTGGAAAGCATATGAGCGGATGGCACTGGGCAAAAGGTTTGGTGTGAATTTATTGAAAAGTTATGACTTACTGGGTACTGAAAAATAATGAAGTGGTCCCAACCCCACCACCTTTTGTCCTAAATTATTCAGTGCTACGTTCTTTACAAAGAGTTCAAATCCACCACAATCTCATACCTCTTAAAAATCAAAACAAGTTACTCACGAAGCATTTATGTAAAGGGGGGCGGTTTGGAAAATTCACGGTTCGAATAACTGAAATTAGAATACTTCGCACATAAATTATCACATAACGACAGAAAACTACTTGTCATCAATTAGTTACAACTATCAATATATCTTGTACTTGTCAAACTAATCATCAACATTAGACATCTTGAAACACAATATGCTTTGACACAAGATGAAATCATCACGAGTGCTGTAACCAAAGTTAGCGAGACGTCAATATTTTTATCGTCCCCGTAACAACAGTCTTAGATAAATTATCCGTAACAATAGCCTTACTTATAGGATGGTAGCGATATCTTACGATTACAGCTTAGCTGACCGCGTAAATGTGCTGTTACGGGTTATTCTGCACTGATGATACATGCAATGTTTTGCACTTTATATTTGAAGTGTTGGGTTGGCGTGTGTAAAACAACAAATTGTTAAATAACACATAACACTGGTTATTATTTCTAAAATCTTTCTGGGGCAGAAGAAACATCTCAATACCCTGCCCCTGTTTTCTTTTTTTCCCTTGAGATGCGCCTCGTTCTTCTATATATATATATATATCCCACATCTCAAGGACCTCAGTTCTGTTTTCCAGCAGAAATAATGATCTTGTCAAAACATGAAATAAATAAAATAGCTTTTGCTTATAAACAGGCATGTGGTTTTATAGAAAATAAAGGACAAAAATGTTGATTGAAGGTAAATTGTAAAGAAGCGGGTACCATCATCAGTGGCAATGAGATATATTAAGAAGCGTACACCATCATATGTGGCTATGAGATATATTAAGAAGCAGACAACAACATAACTGGAATTTGGGGCATATTTAGAAGCGGACAACATCATAAGTGGCATTTGGTGCATACTAAGAAGAGGACAACATCGTAAGTGGCATTTGGGGCATATTAAGAAGAGACGTCATATGCGGTATTTGGGGCATATTAAGAAGCGGGCTACATCATAAGTGGCATTTGGGGCAAATTAAAACTCTTTGACTCCATAATTATTTTCCACCCTGCGCCATAATTATTTTTTGAAGAATTCTAAACGGTGAAGTGTACTGTCTTTTAGTGTAAATTTTATGTTAATCTTTTTCTGTGAACATGTACTTATTATATACCAAACTGTAGGGAAATGGATAGAGAATTGTAATACATAACGTCATTGGTAGTATTAACTCAAGTGTGTTCGGTATACTTAAAACACTTTGCATGTAAAATTGAAAAACACTAAAAAATTAACTGTATAATCCGATCTTACCAAAGACAAATTACTGTTGTAGACAATAAAACTTTCTTTAAAAAGAAATTAGTATATTTAGTGTTATTCACACCAGTTTTTACTGTGGTCCCTTGTAAGAAAAAAATAAATTATGCAATCGTGCATTACGTAATTTTCAAACAAATAAAGAAGAATAACGTCACATAAAAACTTTTTTACTCTTGTTTAATGTTTTAATAGTATCCCTAGCTTCATCTTCTACCAAGGACTAGTGATTAGATGTTACGGTAGGTCTAGTTTTGTTGCTTTTTGATCGGCCAGAATATGACTACGCCCACTCATCAACTAAATCGAATGTGTCTAGCTTTTCTGCACCGATTCCGTATTTTGACAACAAACTGTGACTACCAAACAATCATCATCAAAGTCAGCAATGTTTCAACGTAGTTTGACACAATTATTTGCATAGGAGACTTAGAAAATGTAAATATAAAGCGTGACATATTTCTCTAGCAATAACAACGCAAACACGCAATTTGTCACACAAATTGTGATAATAACATAAAAACACGCACATGTGCTGCTTAACTACAGTCAAATTAGTTGTTTAAATAGTAGCGGAAGTCATTCTACGAGTTTTAAAATATGAACTGCATTAAACGGACGATTTTTAGGGTTTATTCGTGATAAACTAAAAACAACGCTCTGAGCGTTGCTCTGGCACGGCGCGTTGAATTTTGCAACGCTCAGAGCGTTGGTCTGGAGTCAAAGATTAACACATTAACTACCGAATTGAAAAACACACTGTGGCCGAATTAAATTTTTATCCCATTTTCATCCTGTAGGTGTTTGCACAAAGTAAGCTGTAGTTTTCGTAATTGTTTACAGATTTTTATGAATTACACGTCATTTTAAAGATAAATGAATGTACTATTACAATAAACACCGGTTGTAACTCTAATAGAGGTTGTTGCTATTTAACGGCCCTCTGATGGCCGAGGACTTGCAATATTTTCACAATTATAACTGCTTCTGCCCCATCTCTATCAAAATCACAATTTCAATCAATGTGCACACCGTTTCCACTCTTGTCCTCGTCGCTAGATCTATCAGTCAATTGTTGAAACACGTTTCTATCCTATTCAGCTGTTAGACGAGATGTACACGCATTTTTTGTAGTCCTATCACTAGTTGCCACGATAAAGTTTTACACAATTTAGTAACTAACCCAAAACGCTGAAAAATATGAACATAATATCAATTTTCCAGTGTTCTACAACAAACATGCTTTGGGAATTTGTTTTCCGGTGGCAACTTAAAATCTCGAGCCAGATCAGAGAGTGTTTCAGTACATTTTTCATTCGTTTTATTACTAAAATTAGATTGGCGCTCTGATCGGCTTGCGGTCCAAATGTGATTATTTTGTGAGCCGCTAACAGCGGCTTGCGGTAGTTAATGTGGTAAGAAGCGGACAACATCGTAAGTGGCATTTGGTGCATATTAAGAAGAGACAACGTCATATGTGGTATTTGGGGCATATTAAGGAGCGGGCTACATCATAAGTGGCATTTGTGGCATATTAAGAAGCGGACAACATCATAAGTGGCATTTGGGGCATTTTAAGAAGCGGACAACATCAGAACCGGTAAAGACGCGTATTGAAAAGCGTATACCATCATAAGTGGGAATGGCACCTTAATAAGTCGACACGAAGTAGTCTGTGGGATTGTCTGATGAAGGCAAGACAGAGGAAGACAGCATACTTTAAAGAAGCAGAGACAGAGCTTTATATTGTCTGATTAGTAAGAAACGCAGGTAACAAACAACTATGAAATCTCACAACACATCTTTTCATTTCATGGCAGAAAGTGAATTACGTGCATGGATGACGTGAAATAACGGCCCAGGTATACATCGGATTCGTGGACTATGAAAGGTATTTGACAGTGTAGACAGAGAATCACTTTGGAAATTAATGAGGCATTATGGAATTCCCATGAAGATGAAGACATGACATGCAGAGTTCTTCATGAAGGACAACTTACAGAACCGTATAGGATTAGAACGGGAGTGAGACAGGGATGCCTCTTGTCTCCATTTCTTTTCTTACTAGCAATAGATTGGGTTATGAAAACATCGACATCACACAACAGAAATGGAATCCAGTGGAATCTGACTAAACAGCTTGATGATCTGGATTTTGCAGATGACTTTGCTCTTCTGTCCCATAACCATTATCAGATGCAAGAGAAAATGAAAATTCTTGATCAGAGGTCACAACAAGTGAGCTTGAAATACACAGGGAAAAGACAAAGATAATGAGAATAAATGCAAGAAATGATAACAAAGTTGAAAGAAAACCACTAGAAGATGTAGAATCGTTCGTACACATAACTTGGCAGCAATATAGACAAAGTTGGAGGGACAGACAGTGATATCAAAATAAGAATACAAAAAGCAAAAGGAGCTTTCATTACATTGGGAAACTTATAGAGAACAAGAGAAATCAAGTCCAACACGAAAATAAGAATCTTCAACTCAAATGTCAAGTCAGTCCTATTGTATGGCTCTGAGACATTGAGAGCAACAAAAACAACAACCAAAAAGCTACAGACTTTTATAAACGGGTGCTTGCGTAGAATAGAAGGACTGAGATGGTATGACAAAGTCACAAATGTGGAAATGATGACAAGAACCAGACAAGTGACAGTGGAACAAGAGTTGAGAAGAAGACGCTGGCGATGGATAGGACACACATTGAGGAAACCTACTGATAGCATTACAAGGCAGTCCTTGTTCTGGAATCCACAGGGAACGAGAGGCAGAGGTAGACAAAAACACATGGAGAAGAGAACTTGGTACAGAGGTGAAAATGATGAGGAAAAGATGGAAAGAACTTGAGCGGATGGCACAGCACAGGAAGACTTGGCGTGTGTTTGTTGAAGGCCTATGTTCCTTGGGGAGCTAAAGGGTATTGATTGATTGATGGTAAGCATCATCACCATCATCGTCATCATCACCTTCACAACCATCATCATCAGCATTATCGTCAGTATAATCACCACCATCATCATCAGCATTATCATCAGTATAATCACCACCATCATCATCAGCATTATCATCAGTATAACTACCACCATCATCATCAGCATTATCATCAGTATAATCACCACCTTCATCATCAGCATTATCATTAGTATAATCACCATCATCAGCATTATCATCAGTATAATCACCACCATCATCACCAACATTATCATCAGTATAATCACCACCATCATCATTATCATCAGTATAATCACCATCATCTTCAGCATTATCATCAGTATAATCACCACTATCATCATCAGCATTATAATCATCATCATCTTCAGCATTGCCATCAGTATAATCACCACCATCATCATCAGCATTATCATCAGTATAACACCATCACCTTCATCAGCATTATCATTAGTATGATCACCACCGTCATCTTCAGCATTATCATCAGTATAATCACCATCATCATCATCAGCATCATCATCAGTATAATCACCATCATCAATCATCACCATCCTTCAGCTCCCCAAGGAGAGTAGGCCTCCAAAAACCGTATGCCAATTCCTGAAGTTTTTACAGTACGAGGCTAGTCTGCCCTATGCCCAATCCTCTTTAAATACCTCTTACGACTTGCATTTAGTAACCAGCTAAATCCATATTCCCAACTACTGCCGTACCTCGAATTGAGTCAGGATAAAAAGAAGCAGTAGCAGAAGAGAAAGAAGGAGAAAATGCTGATAATGATGATGATTTATTAAAAAACAAGCCGTCTGGATCCTGGGGCCATTTATTAGCGAAAAAAGAAAAGAATCCCTGCGCCTAGGCAGCATGTAAATTATATTGCTACTGAAATCAATACTGTAAGAGCATATGAGATTCTTTGGCGCAGGTTTTCCCCAAGGGGGCCAATTGTAATTGGTGGCCCCGAAGCCATTATGGTGAGAAAAAGGAGAGAGAGAAAAAAAAGAAGAAAAGACAAGAATAATAAGTAGAAATTGTAGTAGTAGCGACCGCGAGCGGCCAGAACTCAGGGGCTGATTATCTTAGGGGCTCATGAAAGGAGTTAGTTTTTGGGGCCGGTATGTTCAAACTTATTTTTATATTTGTTTTATCCTAATTTTATATTTTATGAATCCTCATTCAATTTCCTTTACAACCATGTATAACATTACCATAATTTTAAAAGATCTGGAAAGAAACAGTCCTTAAACTTTAACATTATACGAAAGCTCAAAATGACCAGAAAATCCCTTGCGTCAAACACATAGAAACCACTCCTTCCTTTAAGAGTTAAAGTGAACAGTCGGGTATGCAGGACAATCGTGAAAAGTTGTACCGTGCGGTTTGAAACCTTTGTTAAGTTTGGTAATATCCTCTTCAAGTATTATTTAATTTTCATTATTGCTACGCAGAATGGAAGAAGCTCGGCTACCATGAGAAACCAAAATATGGGAATTAGACCTCCAGGCCGAACCAGAGTTCACCTTGATGGCAACATTAGACAGTCTCTGAAGGACCGAAGACTAAACTGGAACCAGGCCAGGAGGAAGACAACCGATACGATAGTATGGCGTTCTCTCTGGTAAACCTCTACATCCCAGTGTAGAAGAGGAACGAATAAGTAAGTACTACCTAAAACCAGGGATCGGAGTCTCGGAGCAAAAAGTGCAATTGACCCCTAATATAGATTCCACATAGGTTAAGCTAGAGCAGAAGTAGAGAAGCGTGAACCCCTTGACTGCCGTGGGATCTCGGGTAGAGCCTGAAACGCCCGACGCTAAGTCCACTCCTGTTTAAAATACCCAAACCTAAAGACAATGATCGTAGACGTCATTGACCACATGTTAACACTACGCAGATATCAGGATATTCCTGTTGAATTAATAACACTAATAACATTTGATGACTATCTGCAACAAGATAACTCAAAACGCCATACAACACAGCACGAGGAGGTTAGACGAATCCGTGAACAGCTGAAGGAACATGATACACATTAAAGGGAATATTTACTTACTTACATAGTCGTTCCTCTTCTACTGTGAGGTGTAGAAATTTGGAACAGAGAGCGCCATACTTTCCTATCGGCTCTCTTCCTCCAGGCCTGGTTCCATTCTAATCCTCTGTCCTTCAGAGATGATCTAATGTTGTCCTCCCAGCGGACTCTGGGTCGTCCTGTAGATTTAGATTTCTGGCTCTTAGCCTCCCATACCTGCCGTGGCAGCCGATCTTCTCCCATTCTGCAGACATGGCCAAACTATCTTAGTTGGGACTGTTCTACTTGGGTCTGCAGTGGTTTCGCTTTTCTCATCTTCTCCACCAGCTTCTCTTCTTTCCCATTAATACTCCTTATATTCCATAAGTCGTAGTCCGTACTCAGTTCTAGTTCGTCACCTTTACGATCAGTCCGGTTTTTCTCTTTTGCGTTTCGTGAAATCAGGTTTTAAAGCAAACAGGTGATTGGCCTGTTGTGCCTTTGCATGATGGAGGAGGGAAAAAAACGACCATAAAATACCATACACCACACTGAGACACAGAGCACGAGCAGACACTATAGACTCTATCTTCGATAAAACACTATGTGAAGTATGACAACACAAACTGGAGGATCAATGCCAAAACCTACTTACGTCAATGATTCATAAGGATGTCATGAATGAGGTCAATGCGTAAAGGAAGCTTTTTACTCGCGTAAGAAAGAAGCGATTCACTTTCTTCTGGCATATTATGTGAAGACGAGGGCTGGAATATATCGAGACAACAGGAATGTCTGAAGGACAAAGAGAGAACATAGTGTACAGTTTGAAATCATGACATGGAAAGAAGTCAACAATAAAACTGATAAACAGTAATGGAGACAGGAAGTTGTGGAGAGTCATGTTCGCCTACCCAACCAGGTAAGGAACTTGAAGAAGAAGAATTTACACCAACACTTTCTGGACATAATTTACACCTTAAAAAAGGCGTCCTGATGTAACTCAAGGAGACGCACCTATGGCTGGAAGAGGCTTGCCATGTGGAAACATGATTTAAGGGGAGAAGTATTTATTGAGTACAGCACTTTACACTATTGATGTCATTTGACCCCTCCTTCTTAATCATAATGGCGGGAAACCCCGCGAGACAGAAGAGCGGCAGAATTGACAAACTGCAGGTGAGCAGATGAATAGCAACGGATAATAAAATATGAGATTAATATTGACACCTGAGATATGTCAGACAGAATACGTGACAGAATTTGCTGGTAAAATGTCATATTTTGCAAGGTGTATTAATACCAATATTTGTGAAGGCACGAGAGAAAATGTCATGGTAACTCGCTTTGTCTTTGTTTTCGTTCCTCCCCCTTCTCCTGGTTCTGTTACACATTAGGGAGCAAAATAAAAACATGCATGAACAAGCTTATGGACACAAACTCCGCTGTGATATTTATATTAAGACTATTCTTGTCTTTTCTTTTTTTAAATCCAACTCTACAGTTTGATAGAAAAGACACTTCTTATTTTCCAATTTTGATTTCTTCACTTGTATTAAATTAATTTATTTGAAACAAACATTACAATCAAGAAAATTAACTGCCATTGTATGACGTTGTTGTTGTTGCTTAACTAGGCCTGCTAAACTGCTCGCTCTTTTGCAGCCAATACCAAGTTGAAGAGTCTATTTTCTGCACAGGAGATCTAGACTTTCCCTGTGGCTTTTCTGCCATTCCGAAACGTGTTGAGTTGTAGTCATGAACTCCAGTTTCTCCAGTGTTGGTTGCACTTAAAGGATCATCACATCCAGTCGCAAGCAAGGAGGAGGAATCGTGTGGCATAATGTGCATTCCCCGTCATCCAAGGTGGCTCTCCAAAAATGCAGAGCTAAAATACTGTGCTCAGGTGCTGGGCTCTCCCAAGGAATCGTCACGACCTACACAGTCACTTCCTAGCTCCCCCTGCCTATCATGGGGCCAACATTGAGATCCTCCTGCATGCGGGGAACCAGGTAAAAGCCAGAGTTATGTCTGGGGCTCAAGTGACGTCTCCAAGCTTAGCGTGCAATGCTGGGTTCTCAACACGTTTCACCCTCAGGGGGAATCCCTGGAAGTGTGTGGATGAATTTCAAGAGACGATGAGGGAGTAATTAGCCACACAGACAGAGGCTCACATCCAAATCTATATACTATAGCATCGTACATAGCTAGTGGTCATATAAAGATGACCCCAGATATGCCTAAATGAATAAAAAAACAACACACAAAGGTGTGTCATCAGGCACTCAGTGAGAACTAAAGAAGTAGAAGACCAGACAACCGACAAACAACAGAAGTGATAGGCTTACCGGGAATCGAACCAGGACCTTCCGAACGGCACCCACCACCTAGCGAAGGGAGCGAATCGCCACTATCCACTCTGCCAGCCAGATATGCCTCCATGCATATTTTATTTCAAAAAATGCTATGTCACATTAGCAATACAGCTCAATTTGATTTTCGATTGGTTTTTGTTTGTTTTTGTTTGTTTTGTTTTTTGCTGTCTCTTGTAACGTCAATTTGTTGAAAGTAGTAGATGTTATTTTGTTTTATTTTATTTATGTGAATAAACACTTTAAAAAAGGGACAAACCTAACTTGTCAAATGCCAGGTATTGCTTATTGTTACAGCGTTAGTTTCTTGTATATTCATTGGATATAATTGAGGAAATACATATTTTAAGATAGGAAGTGACTTGACAATTATCCTGTATTCGCAGTTAAACGTGGTGGAGAGATACATTGTAGTTTACATAGCAAATATAGCTATACTGCCTACTTCCATGGTCTATAGAATGTATCTCCTCGGAGAGGGGTAAACCCTGGTTTCGAAGCTCGGCTAATGCTAATAGTGAGCCTCATAACAGCTGCATTATCTAGGAGCGCGGTTCATTTGTCATTTAAATTTTATTAGAAAACACAGAAATCAAAATAAATCAACACCGCTACAAAAATAAGAATAATGTAGTCTTATTGTATGGTTGTGAAACATGGACAGCAGCAAAACCAACAACCAGAAAGATATAGGCATTCATGAATGTGTGACACGGAGTTCGAGTGTCATAAATCCGGTTTCAAACATTTGCATGAGGGAAATTAACGGACTTATAAATTTAAATTAAAGGACGAAAATCCATGACTTTTAGATGTATAATCAAAGGGCGATAATTCATAATACACTGATCAACAGTAGTGATTTACACCCCTTGAACAAAAGTCGTGTTTTTAGTTTGGAGTGTTTTACGAAGTGAGTACGGCTGCAAGACTGAAGGTCTACGGCTTTAAGTGAGTTGTTTTCGAGACAAATTGATCTAGAAAGTTCGGGAAAAGTAATCGTTGTAAATTGTGATACAAAATTAAAGTAGTCAGATTTTGAAACGCGTTAAGCGTAGGTTCAGTAGAATGAGCTCTCTTCCATGTGTGTGTAATATATAGCATTTTATAAGTGATTGGCGCAATCGAGAGTTATTATCGGGGGATAAGTCCAAATGAGATGGCTTGCTTCTGTGGTCACAGAAAAAATTATAGCTATTCCCCAGACCCTCGATCGCCTATATATTACAAATGACAGTTCTGTGGTCTATTCTGAGGACAAGAAAACAGTGTCGCCAGTACAAGATAAATATGTGTATTCTCAAGACACCCAGGTACGTTGAGTTTTACCAACATATGATAAACTGTTTAGTACATGACAAGAACTAGAGACAGCAGCTAGTCCTGAGAAGTAGGCAATAATAGAAAAAAAAAAAGGAAAAGGATCCCGTTACACGCCCATTGAGGCATATTGGGAATATGGTGTTAGGCCTATATTTTCTTGACCATCGGCATACTAGGGGTGACGTGGTCAACATCACGCTGGCCGCCTTAACCTTCCCAGAGTTGCTCTGGTACGCAGTTGAGGCTGGGTCGACATAAATTTAAATCAAAGGACGAAAATCCATGACTTTTAGATGTATAATCAAAGGGCGATAATTCATAATACACTGATCAACATGGAAGAACTTTTAACGGATGGCACAGGACAAGTAGTCTTGACGTGAATTTGTTGAACACTTCAGCACTTTTCTAATCCAATCTTTGTTCAAGTTACTCCACTTAACTACTCCACTTAACTACTCCACTTAACTACTCCACTAAACTACTCCACTTAACCACTCCACTTAACTACTCCACTTAACTACTCCACTTAACTACTCCACTTAACTATTTCCTTCCAGTTTAACCTTTAAGATTCATGGGTAGATTCAATGTGTGCTTGCAAGCTTCGCATAGCCTGCATGAGAGTTATCCCGTCCTCCTTTTCCCGTCTCTCAGAAACAAACATACATACACATACAAACACATTTACAAACACTGAGTTCTTGTAGACTCCTCATGACAGTTGGCAATAGAAATTAAGGAAAAAAATGAAATAAACTAAATTCCATACCCTCCTAACTAAACCCTAACCCCTCTTCATCAACTTAACCACAATTTGCGTGTACAGAACCACCACACACTTTGATGTGTAAGCACTATAGCCGATTACGGATCGCACTTAAAATTATGACTTAGAGAACGCGCACGATACATCTTAAGCGCATTTTCCAGTCTTGCCTTCCCCATTAATGAAAAATCAATAGGACACCCAGCCATCGAATACGCCCATCAGAATCGGTCCTCGTTTCAGCAATATGATTATAATAAGAGGCTATAGCTTGGCA
This sequence comes from Oreohelix idahoensis, assembly GCA_024509875.1. NCBI lineage: Eukaryota > Metazoa > Mollusca > Gastropoda > Stylommatophora > Oreohelicidae > Oreohelix > Oreohelix idahoensis. Next base: position 27,301 of record JAMPIV010021785.1, on the reverse strand, counting down.
ATAATTTTCAGTTACCGATTATCAGATTCGATTTAACTGGCTATCAAACCATGTTCGAAGCTGTTTGGCTCTTGTAGCTTTTATTTCCTCATTTCCTATCACATTGTGTGGACATTTTTAAGTAACAGTGACTTGCTTTCACGACATTTTTAAGTAACAGTGACTTGCTTTCAAGACATTTTTTCCTTCTTAGCTGAGCTGTTTTGTTCTCAGGCTTAAAGTGCGGAAAGCAAGTACTAATTGAACCTAAATGTGTTTTAGATGGACAGACAGACAGGCAGACAGACAGGCAAGCAGACAGACAGGCAGGCAGGCAGGCAGACAGACGGAAGCTAGATAAACAGACAGGCAGGCAGACAGAAAGACGACAGGTGGGCAGACAGACAGACAGGTAGGGAAGCAGACAGGCAATCATTCGGTCAGGCAGGCAGACAGACAGACAGACACTTAGACAGACAGACAAACAAACAGACAGGCAGACAGACGTCACATGGTCATCATATAATGCTCACAAGCAACACAACAATTTACACATAACATCATACATCCCTTACCCTTCAGTTACTCAAGGGCCATAGGCCTTCAAGAAATTAATGCCACCAAGACCTGTCGCGTGCTATCAGCTCAAGGTCTTTACACGCCTTCCTTGCTATTTTCATTTTTGTCTCCATTTCTCTTCTCCATATGTTTTTCGGTATCTGCCTCTACTTACCTTACCCTGGGCATTCCAGAACAAAAACTGCCTTGTAATGCTATCTCCTCAGTGTGTGTGTGTCGGGGTTGAGTTTAGAGTGTAGAGTTAATTTTGTCGAGTTGGACAATAGTAGTGATATCGACAAGGGATAGTGGACTGACAGAGTTATATGATTACACATAGATAAAGTGTAATAGGAGATGGACTTGAGACAAACCTGGAGAAGATTTATTAAAGTTATCACTTTCTCCAAGCCCTCAACTCACTTATACTCTCTAAGCACCGCCTGCTCTCACTCTTTTCTCTTAATCATACACAGAGAGTATAGCAAAGAGCTGAAAAATGTAAATCATGGATGGAAGGGTCGTGAACAGAAGTCGCAATTAATAACTGTGTAAACTTTATTAAATGAAGAAGCATGTATGAAAATAATGCATTTCATCACCAACCACATAAATTACATCCAAAAATTCAATAATCATCAATAGTCCATCAATAATCATCAATAACCACAAATAATCATCAATAGTCATCAATAATCAAAAATAACCACAAATATGCAAATACACACCCACAAAACACACACACCACCAGTCATAAAAACTGTAAAACACAAAGAAATGAAGAATAAACTGAGTGTCAGTCCGTCCGCTTTCGTGGGGACCAAATGTGCCAGCTCCAGAAAGTGTCTTTACGTAAATATTATACTCCTATGGGTGATGGAATTGCCCTGTAAAACTTTCCTGTAGGTGCTATCATTGGTGACCCCTAATTGCGCGAGGTGGGGCTGGAAGACTCTATTTACCTCTGGTTTACTAAATGAATAAACTGCGTGTTCCTCTGTCCGCTTTCTTGGTCCCAAATGTGCCAGCTCCAGACAGTGTCTTTACGTAAATATATACTCCATGGGTGATGGAATTGACCTGTAAAACTTTCCTGTAGGTGCTATCATTGGTGACCCCTAATTGCGCGAGGTGGGCTGGAAGACGCTGTTTATCTACTGCTGACCAAATAAACAAACTGAGCGACAGCCTGTCCGCTTTCGTGGGACCAAATGTGACAGCTCCAGAAAGTGTCTTTACGTAAATATATACTCCATGGGTGATGAAATTGACCTGTAAAACTTTCCTTGTTGAAGCCACATTTGGAGACCCCCAATTGCGCTAGGGGGGCTGGAACTCTGTCTATCTTTGGCTGGCTGCTCCTAAAGTGCGAGGGTTTTACATAACCCAGGATTACACCAGAAACGAAGCTATTTGGGGACAAAGCGTCCCAGGCGCTCTTTATCCGGCGCTATTGCTTGCTTGGCATTAAATCCAGTTTGGGCTTGCTTGAGTGTGGCTTGACTGGGTGCCCGTTTAGGCACACAAAGGCTGGTGATTGAAATTCTACTTCTTAGACATGCTGGGCTGATTGATATGCTGGAAGCCGCATTGCTCTGAATGGTAATCCAATAGGGCGAGTAGGAAACTACTACTGCAATAGATGATTTCAGATTTAGCGTTGGTTCGTTGCACTGCGTGAGCTTAACTTGGCGTTGACAAAGGTTTTGGTTCAGGTATTTGGGGTTTAGGTTTTTAGGGGTTTCAACTCGTGAATTATAGGTGTTACTCAGAAACCTCTAGAACGAAGAGAATGGGACGTTCTTCGCCTGACTGGAATCTTGCTCTAGCGATTCAGTATCCCTGAAACTGAGACCCAAAAGAGACACCCTTTACATTAAGCAACAACAAAATCACACTAATGTTATATAACATAGTTATGCTCCGCTCCTTCCACTCTATCAATTATCAGCATGTGCCCGCATAGGCTTAATATATTTTGTACACCCAGGTACCTGTCAGTAAATGTTCTGACAGCAAAAACTACTCCTCTTCTTCCAACTAAACATACAGGAAACCTAACCTTGTAGTTACAGTTGAATTGATTCTATTCATCTTACAACATTAAGTGAATTTACATAAACAGATTACAGCATTTGACATTACACAAATACGTCGTATGTCCCTTTTGGGGAAAAATTAACATTCCACAAATGAATACATAGAAAATGCAATGTTCTAGCTATAATAATACAGTTGTGACTGAATCATAAGATAAAATGTTTTCTATGGCTGGTGACTGCTTTCTGTGAAAGTTATAGACTAGTGCCTAGCTACACAAATAAGCATATCATGATTCCACCCTGCCACTAGACGTTTCTATCAAAAAGGAATAAGCGACTATCTCCTATAATTCAGTGTTTAAGTGAACTATCCACACCTCTGACATTATCTTACAGAAATGACAGTTTTTTTTAGCCTATTCTTAACCCATGATAAGCATCTGTTCGACTGATTCTACGCCTAATAAGTATCTGTTATCGTAAGTTTATCATTTAACCCATGATAAACCTTCTCTTTAAGCACCACTTAACTAAGGCAGTAGACAGCGCTATATTATCACTGAACTAAATTACTAGAGAGAAGTCCTCAGAAAAATGAATTCACGTCACATTCCTATCAGATATATAAAAAGATAACATGAATATTTATATATTAAAAACGATAAAGATATGTCAACTCACCCCCAGAAAATGCCAAGAAATAGGCAAAAACATTTAGTTCTGTGTTAATGTTTGCCTTATTTCCATAAGGGTCTATCTCGGGCAGGAAACATCTACGAGTGTGTTTGACGTTATTAAAAATTCTCGGTACTTGTGTGATATTTCACCGCTAAAATAAAATTTTCCAAATTTATTACCAAAACTGACAACCGTACTTTTTCTTGACTGGAAAAGGTTGATTTCACATTGTGATTTGGGAGGGCAAGTTCGTCGTGCATTGACCCGCCCTCACCCCCCCCCCCCCCCTTTCCCCCCCCCCCCCCCCCGGTATTTTAAGTTTATAAGCAATAAAACGGTATTGAATTGGGACCTAAGATGCGACAACAGTGATCAACTACCGCGATAAGTTACCGGTTTCTGGTTCAAAGCTTGGTAGAGTCTAACCAGCTGTAAATGGGTACCTGACTCTGATCTTGAGTTAGAGAAGGCAACAGCAACGAGGACGGGAACAGGTGTCACGCATCAGTCTAACCAGCTGTAAATGGGTACCTGACTCTGATCTTGAGTTACAGAAGGCAACAGCAACGAGGACGGGAACAGGTGTCACGCATCAATCTAACCAGCTGTAAATGGGTACCTGACTCTGATCTTGAGTTACAGAAGGCAACAGCAACGAGGACGGGAACAGGTGTCACGCATCAGTCTAACCAGCTGTAAATGGGTACCTGACTCTGATAGGGACTTGAAAGCTGATGATGATGATGATTACGATGACTAGCAATTCCCTAGACTTAAGGGTCTTTTATATTTGGACATGCGCCCTAATATAACCGACTAGATTGAACGGGACGCGCCTCGCCAAAACGAGACAAAACTTAAAAAAAAAAAAACATTCGAGTAAGTTGTATTTTTTCAGGATTACAAAAAAATAAGGACAAAAAAGGGGACGGGGTGGGTAAGAGATTTGTGACGTCGCGCCTACGGCCTAGACATTGCGATTGGATTTGCCGATTTTTTGCGGTACTTTTTCTTACATTTTTTTTTTCTTTCATTTTTTTTTCTTAAATTCCGTGCCTTGGCGCTGCTTTCGAGCGGGAAATCTTATCGTTCCATTTGTCATTTGATAGCAGTGTCCAGAGACGTGGAAGATGAATTTCCTGGAGGTGTCAGATTTTACACGTAACAAAGAGAACTGTGTGAAGTTTTTGCAGAATCGGGGCATTCTACACAACGTCCGACAGTGTGCTAACAATCACCAGATGAATTTGTCCTTGTCGGTTTGCCAAGATCGTTAGAGATGTTACATATGTAAGCAGGATATACCTCTTCGTTCTGGCACATGGTTACAGGGTGCACGTCTGTCCTTCAGGCAGATTATTCTGTTCATTTACTGTTGGAGTAAAGAGAAGACTAGCATTGATTTCTGTAAATCAGAGCTAGGAATTGCCAATAAAGCTGCCATTAAATAGAACAGCAACCTCCGTGAGGTTTGTGCAAATGTACTAATTGCAAATCCCGCTGTAATTGGCGGCGTAACGTCCCAATACCACGGTAGAGATAGACGAAAGTGTGTTCACACGCAGAAAAAAATAACGTCGGTCGTGTATTTCCACAGCAGTGGGTATTTGGGGGCCTATGTCGTGAAACAAGTGAGTGTTTCACGGTTCTAGTGCCCGACCGCTCAGCGGCTACACTTATGCCCCTTATCATAGCCAACATTCGTCCTGGTACGACAGTTGTTTCTGATCAATGGCGAGCATATAGTACCATTCAGAATTTGCCAGGTTTAACTCACCAATCGGTGAGTCATTCTGCAAATTTTTGTCGACCCAAATACAGGGGCAAATACACAACGAATAGAGAGATTGTGGAAATCTGCGAAAGAACGCAACAAACGTCAGAACGGAACACACAGACACATGTTAGATTCCTACATGTGTGAATTTTTGTGGCGACATCGGAATAAAGTTCGTCAGTCAGACCCGTTCGACAATATCCTGTTTGACATTGCAGAATTTTGGCCTCCTCTGTAAATTATGCAGCTACGAACGAACATGTGTATGTCCTGATATGTGTCACGCTTCAGCGATCCTTGGTGATCTGTTCCCCTCACGGTCCTTTTCAGGGCCCACAAAAACCACAAAACTGCACCTACCACGGTCCTTTTCAGGGCCCACAAAAACCACAAAACTGCACCTACCACGGTCCTTTTCAGGGCCCACAAAACTGCACCTACCACGGTCCTTTTCAGGGCCCACAAAAACCACAAAACTGCACCTACCACGATCCTTTTCAGGGCCCACAAAACTGCACCACGGTCCTGTTTAAGGCCCACAAAACCAACAAAACTGTACCCTGGCAATAAATCCTTTATTTGTTTTCACCGCTGGGTGTGGAGGGCTGGGTGGAGAGGGCTGGGTGGGAAGTTGGTCCCCCTCCCTCACTATGCACTGATCCTTGTCAAATATTTACCTAATCAGAGCCGGATTAACGTAGTAGCAAAAGTAGCATTTGCTACGAGTCCCGCGCTTTTAGGGCCCCGCGCCAATAAATATGTACGTCATTTTTTTGGTCATCTTCTAATACGAGCGTTAAAACAATGATCTTGTGATGTATGCCATCTTTAGCGCCTTTTCATTTGATGTCACGAAATTGTGAGAGAAAGAGCATAACAGGGTGACTTAGTGTGACTCTTTATTACTTTTATCTTAACTGTTTGCGGACAGAAGCAGTCATTTTCTTTGGATTTGTTGAAAGGCTGTACACCTTCTTTTCTGCTTCTACCTACCGGTGGGGTCTCCTTTCTACTGCATTATGTGCTGGCGGTAGTCATAATAAGTCCCATTTGCCCTTTGTGAAATGGTCCGCTTGGGCAGATGCGACAAAAGCACTTTTACACAGCTTTTCTGCAATAAAACAAGTCTTGGATGATATTTCAGATAACAATGATCAGAAGGCAGAGTGTCGTCAACAGGCTCGTTGTCTACTTTCAACCATGATGAAGTTAGAAACAGGAATAATGATCATACTGTGGGATCAAGTATTACACCGTTTTCAAATGACCAGTGCTTCTTTGCAATCTTCTGACCAAGATTTGAATACGGCTTGTGCACTCTATGAATCCCTGCGGGGGTATATTCAAGCTTGTGCGGTCTACTTTTGCAGACATAGAGCAAAAGGCCAAGGATGTGATGAGTGTGTGAACATTATCAAGAACAAACTCGAAGGAAACACAAACGAATCGAGAGTATGATGATTTCAGTGGTTCCAGCACAATTGATGAATCTCAAACGCCTTCTCAGCAGTTTAAAAGCCGAACATTTCTTGTCCTTATTGATAGCTTGCTACCTTGTCAAAACGCCAGAAAGCTTATCAAAAGTTGAATGATGTATTTGGATTCCTTCGTCAGTCACAGTCGTTTACAAAAATACATAGAGAAACATTATCCACGCAACACCTGGACCCATGCATACACAGATGGATCAGAAACAAATGCAACAGAAAATGGAGGTGGGGGCGTCTTTCTGACCTTAAGCACTGGTGCAGAAAAAAAATGCTGTCAGTGGCGACAGGACGATTCTCCAACAACTTCAGAGCAGAGGCAGAGGCCCTGAAAACTGTAGCAGAGGTTATATTGACAGAAGAAAGCGCAGAGAGAAGGGTTGCTTTCTTTTTCTGATGCACAGTCAGTAATTGCGGCATTGAAAAGCCAAAATAATACAGACCTGGATGATCTCAGAGTAGTGCTATAACCAGCTCCCCTCCTGGCTGCCTTTACCTTTCAGAGCAGAGTCAGGTATCCATCCACTTACAGCTGGGTAGATTGTAGCGTGACGCCACCATGTCTCCAGCCCACTACCTTTGTCGAGGAGAAGCCTGCGCTGAAACCACGGATGCGCCTCATAAATGGTTGCTTGTCTAAAATAGAAGGATTGTAGTGGTATGACAAACGATCACTAATGTGCAACTGATGAAACGAACCAGGCAAGTGCCAGAAGAACGAGACATGAGAAGAAGACGCTGAAGATGGATAGGATACACACTGAGCAAACTTGCTTATAGCTTACCAGGCAGTCCTTGGTCTGGAACCCCCAGGGTAAGGAGAGGACAGAGGAAGACCAAGGAATACACGGAGAAGAGAACTGATGACAGACAAGAAGAGGATGAAGAAATTATGGAACGACCTTGAGCTGATGGCACAGGACAGGAAGACTTGGTATGAAGCAAATTCTCCTTCTGGACATGACGGCAGATGGTGGTGATGATGACTAGGTTGAACGAGACGCGCCCCGCCAAGACGAGGAATACACGGAGAAGAGAACTGATGACAGACAAGAAGAGGATGAAGAAATTATGGAACGACCTTGAGCTGATGGCACAGGACAGGAAGACTTGGTATAAAGCAAATGCTCCTTAGGGACTTGAAAGCTGATGATGATGATGGGCAGAGGAAGACCAAGGAATACACGGAGAAGAGAACTGATGACAGACAAGAAGAGGATGAAGAAATTATGGAACGACCTTGAGCTGATGGCACAGGACAGGAAGACTTGGTATAAAAGCCAAAATGCTCCTTAGGGACTTGAAAAGCGCTGATGATGATGATGATGACTATGTTGAACGGTAACGCGCCCCGCCAAGACGAGGCAAAAATTTTACAATATAAAAAAAATCGATAAGTTAAGCCGTTCGCTGGCCCAAGTGTTAATGGAAGTGATATAACCGGAGTACAAAGAGTACAGTGTATGTAGTGTATGTTATTGTTTGGGCTTCTTTGCTGGATACAGTAAAAAAATGGAGGGGGTGACACCCACTTGCCTATGCGTCTGGTATCACGAGTATTAGAGTGTGTAAAGAACGTCTAAGACATTGTGTTTTTCACCGGAGAAGATTGGTGTTACTTTACATGGAACGTTAAGATTTAATGAAAGCAAATCTGCGCCTACATGATCCAGCAATTAAATTTCCTGATAACAACATCATATATAATGTCATCCCTAGGGCGAGTACCATAGTACAAGAAACTATACATTCCGACGATTGTGAAAACCTTGTGGTGTGTTGTGACCAGAATTTTACCTGTGATCCGCTAGAGTTAACCAATCCGGCACCATTTTTCCTAAGTTGTGGCAAAAAATCGTGATTTCTGACACGTGTGAGCAGTTTTAAACCCTTCTTACCAAAAACTGATTCAATTGGGACCTTCAACAGCTAATCCGTAACTAATAAACTGGTGAAATATGTGAATGCTCCCCTGGAGCAGTGGAAAAGAAACCTGTGTATCGCTAGAGTGGGATTCTTTTTATCCAAAGAAGAATATCAGATGTCTACTGTCAGAGGAAGTGTCCCTAAAGTTTGGCCAGACGGCCGAACAACAGCACGATTGTAGGATAATATGTATGACAGGGATCCCTGATGCAGTGAAGATAGAGTGAAGGCAGGAACCTGCGAAGCCGATTCCTTTATTTTGTAATTTTTCACATTTATTTCATGCTGTCTACACAAAACTAAACATCCCTAAAATATACCCACATCTAATTCCATCTAGTAACAACTATCCTCTAAATCACCCCTACTTAACCACCATAAAAACTTCCTCAAATACTCACTTTCATCTTTCTCCTTATCCTCAAATTTTTCTCTCCCCTAAACAACACCCCTTCCCTATATTCCACCCCCACTCTTACCCAACACCACACATAAAACACACCACAAAAACACCCCCAAAACTACCAAAATCAACCATAACCCACCCACACCACCCCCCAACCCACCACCACAACCACCCCCCCCATTAAAACAATCACCAACCCAACATCCCAAACAACCAAAAACCACCCCCACCCCCCCACCCCACCCCCCCCCCCCCCCCTCCCCCCCCCCCCCCCCCCCCCCCCCCCCCCCCCCCCCCCCCCCCCCCCCACCCCCCCCCCGCCCCCCCCCCCCCCCCCCCCCCCCCCCCCCCCCCCCCCCCCCCCCCCCCCCCCCCCCCCCCCCCCCCCCCCCCCCCCCCCCCCCCCCCCCCCCCCCCCCCCCCCCCCCCCCCCCCCCCCCCCCCCCCCCCCCCCCCCCCCCCCCCCCCCCCCCCCCCCCCCCCCCCCCCCCCCCCCCCCCCCCCCCCCCCCCCCCCCCCCCCCCCCCCCCCCCCCCCCCCCCCCCCCCCCCCCCCCCCCCCCCCCCCCCCCCCCCCCCCCCCCCCCCCCCCCCCCCCCCCCCCCCCCCCCCCCCCCCCCCCCCCCCCCCCCCCCCCCCCCCCCCCCCCCCCCCCCCCCCCCCCCCCCCCCCCCCCCCCCCCCCCCCCCCCCCCCCCCCCCCCCCCCCCCCCCCCCCCCCCCCCCCCCCCCCCCCCCCCCCCCCCCCCCCCCCCCCCCCCCCCCCCCCCCCCCCCCCCCCCCCCCCCCCCCCCCCCCCCCCCCCCCCCCCCCCCCCCCCCCCCCCCCCCCCCCCCCCCCCCCCCCCCCCCCCCCCCCCCCCCCCCCCCCCCCCCCCCCCCCCCCCCCCCCCCCCCCCCCCCCCCCCCCCCCCCCCCCCCCCCCCCCCCCCCCCCCCCCCCCCCCCCCCCCCCCCCCCCCCCCCCCCCCCCCCCCCCCCCCCCCCCCCCCCCCCCCCCCCCCCCCCCCCCCCCCCCCCCCCCCCCCCCCCCCCCCCCCCCCCCCCCCCCCCCCCCCCCCCCCCCCCCCCCCCCCCCCCCCCCCCCCCCCCCCCCCCCCCCCCCCCCCCCCCCCCCCCCCCCCCCCCCCCCCCCCCCCCCCCCCCCCCCCCCCCCCCCCCCCCCCCCCCCCCCCCCCCCCCCCCCCCCCCCCCCCCCCCCCCCCCCCCCCCCCCCCCCCCCCCCCCCCCCCCCCCCCCCCCCCCCCCCCCCCCCCCCCCCCCCCCCCCCCCCCCCCCCCCCCCCCCCCCCCCCCCCCCCCCCCCCCCCCCCCCCCCCCCCCCCCCCCCCCCCCCCCCCCCCCCCCCCCCCCCCCCCCCCCCCCCCCCCCCCCCCCCCCCCCCCCCCCCCCCCCCCCCCCCCCCCCCCCCCCCCCCCCCCCCCCCCCCCCCCCCCCCCCCCCCCCCCCCCCCCCCCCCCCCCCCCCCCCCCCCCCCCCCCCCCCCCCCCCCCCCCCCCCCCCCCCCCCCCCCCCCCCCCCCCCCCCCCCCCCCCCCCCCCCCCCCCCCCCCCCCCCCCCCCCCCCCCCCCCCCCCCCCCCCCCCCCCCCCCCCCCCCCCCCCCCCCCCCCCCCCCCCCCCCCCCCCCCCCCCCCCCCCCCCCCCCCCCCCCCCCCCCCCCCCCCCCCCCCCCCCCCCCCCCCCCCCCCCCCCCCCCCCCCCCCCCCCCCCCCCCCCCCCCCCCCCCCCCCCCCCCCCCCCCCCCCCCCCCCCCCCCCCCCCCCCCCCCCCCCCCCCCCCCCCCCCCCCCCCCCCCCCCCCCCCCCCCCCCCCCCCCCCCCCCCCCCCCCCCCCCCCCCCCCCCCCCCCCCCCCCCCCCCCCCCCCCCCCCCCCCCCCCCCCCCCCCCCCCCCCCCCCCCCCCCCCCCCCCCCCCCCCCCCCCCCCCCCCCCCCCCCCCCCCCCCCCCCCCCCCCCCCCCCCCCCCCCCCCCCCCCCCCCCCCCCCCCCCCCCCCCCCCCCCCCCCCCCCCCCCCCCCCCCCCCCCCCCCCCCCCCCCCCCCCCCCCCCCCCCCCCCCCCCCCCCCCCCCCCCCCCCCCCCCCCCCCCCCCCCCCCCCCCCCCCCCCCCCCCCCCCCCCCCCCCCCCCCCCCCCCCCCCCCCCCCCCCCCCCCCCCCCCCCCCCCCCCCCCCCCCCCCCCCCCCCCCCCCCCCCCCCCCCCCCCCCCCCCCCCCCCCCCCCCCCCCCCCCCCCCCCCCCCCCCCCCCACCCCCCCCCCCCCCCCCCCCCCCCCCCCCCCCCCCCCCCCCCCCCCCCCCCCCCCCCCCCCCCCCCCCCCCCCCCCCCCCCCCCCCCCCCCCCCCCCCCCCCCCCCCCCCCCCCCCCCCCCCCCCCCCCCCCCCCCCCCCCCCCCCCCCCCCCCCCCCCCCCCCCCCCCCCCCCCCCCCCCCCCCCCCCCCCCCCCCCCCCCCCCCCCCCCCCCCCCCCCCCCCCCCCCCCCCCCCCCCCCCCCCCCCCCCCCCCCCCCCCCCCCCCCCCCCCCCCCCCCCCCCCCCCCCCCCCCCCCCCCCCCCCCCCCCCCCCCCCCCCCCCCCCCCCCCCCCCCCCCCCCCCCCCCCCCCCCCCCCCCCCCCCCCCCCCCCCCCCCCCCCCCCCCCCCCCCCCCCCCCCCCCCCCCCCCCCCCCCCCCCCCCCCCCCCCCCCCCCCCCCCCCCCCCCCCCCCCCCCCCCCCCCCCCCCCCCCCCCCCCCCCCCCCCCCCCCCCCCCCCCCCCCCCCCCCCCCCCCCCCCCCCCCCCCCCCCCCCCCCCCCCCCCCCCCCCCCCCCCCCCCCCCCCCCCCCCCCCCCCCCCCCCCCCCCCCCCCCCCCCCCCCCCCCCCCCCCCCCCCCCCCCCCCCCCCCCCCCCCCCCCCCCCCCCCCCCCCCCCCCCCCCCCCCCCCCCCCCCCCCCCCCCCCCCCCCCCCCCCCCCCCCCCCCCCCCCCCCCCCCCCCCCCCCCCCCCCCCCCCCCCCCCCCCCCCCCCCCCCCCCCCCCCCCCCCCCCCCCCCCCCCCCCCCCCCCCCCCCCCCCCCCCCCCCCCCCCCCCCCCCCCCCCCCCCCCCCCCCCCCCCCCCCCCCCCCCCCCCCCCCCCCCCCCCCCCCCCCCCCCCCCCCCCCCCCCCCCCCCCCCCCCCCCCCCCCCCCCCCCCCCCCCCCCCCCCCCCCCCCCCCCCCCCCCCCCCCCCCCCCCCCCCCCCCCCCCCCCCCCCCCCCCCCCCCCCCCCCCCCCCCCCCCCCCCCCCCCCCCCCCCCCCCCCCCCCCCCCCCCCCCCCCCCCCCCCCCCCCCCCCCCCCCCCCCCCCCCCCCCCCCCCCCCCCCCCCCCCCCCCCCCCCCCCCCCCCCCCCCCCCCCCCCCCCCCCCCCCCCCCCCCCCCCCCCCCCCCCCCCCCCCCCCCCCCCCCCCCCCCCCCCCCCCCCCCCCCCCCCCCCCCCCCCCCCCCCCCCCCCCCCCCCCCCCCCCCCCCCCCCCCCCCCCCCCCCCCCCCCCCCCCCCCCCCCCCCCCCCCCCCCCCCCCCCCCCCCCCCCCCCCCCCCCCCCCCCCCCCCCCCCCCCCCCCCCCCCCCCCCCCCCCCCCCCCCCCCCCCCCCCCCCCCCCCCCCCCCCCCCCCCCCCCCCCCCCCCCCCCCCCCCCCCCCCCCCCCCCCCCCCCCCCCCCCCCCCCCCCCCCCCCCCCCCCCCCCCCCCCCCCCCCCCCCCCCCCCCCCCCCCCCCCCCCCCCCCCCCCCCCCCCCCCCCCCCCCCCCCCCCCCCCCCCCCCCCCCCCCCCCCCCCCCCCCCCCCCCCCCCCCCCCCCCCCCCCCCCCCCCCCCCCCCCCCCCCCCCCCCCCCCCCCCCCCCCCCCCCCCCCCCCCCCCCCCCCCCCCCCCCCCCCCCCCCCCCCCCCCCCCCCCCCCCCCCCCCCCCCCCCCCCCCCCCCCCCCCCCCCCCCCCCCCCCCCCCCCCCCCCCCCCCCCCCCCCCCCCCCCCCCCCCCCCCCCCCCCCCCCCCCCCCCCCCCCCCCCCCCCCCCCCCCCCCCCCCCCCCCCCCCCCCCCCCCCCCCCCCCCCCCCCCCCCCCCCCCCCCCCCCCCCCCCCCCCCCCCCCCCCCCCCCCCCCCCCCCCCCCCCCCCCCCCCCCCCCCCCCCCCCCCCCCCCCCCCCCCCCCCCCCCCCCCCCCCCCCCCCCCCCCCCCCCCCCCCCCCCCCCCCCCCCCCCCCCCCCCCCCCCCCCCCCCCCCCCCCCCCCCCCCCCCCCCCCCCCCCCCCCCCCCCCCCCCCCCCCCCCCCCCCCCCCCCCCCCCCCCCCCCCCCCCCCCCCCCCCCCCCCCCCCCCCCCCCCCCCCCCCCCCCCCCCCCCCCCCCCCCCCCCCCCCCCCCCCCCCCCCCCCCCCCCCCCCCCCCCCCCCCCCCCCCCCCCCCCCCCCCCCCCCCCCCCCCCCCCCCCCCCCCCCCCCCCCCCCCCCCCCCCCCCCCCCCCCCCCCCCCCCCCCCCCCCCCCCCCCCCCCCCCCCCCCCCCCCCCCCCCCCCCCCCCCCCCCCCCCCCCCCCCCCCCCCCCCCCCCCCCCCCCCCCCCCCCCCCCCCCCCCCCCCCCCCCCCCCCCCCCCCCCCCCCCCCCCCCCCCCCCCCCCCCCCCCCCCCCCCCCCCCCCCCCCCCCCCCCCCCCCCCCCCCCCCCCCCCCCCCCCCCCCCCCCCCCCCCCCCCCCCCCCCCCCCCCCCCCCCCCCCCCCCCCCCCCCCCCCCCCCCCCCCCCCCCCCCCCCCCCCCCCCCCCCCCCCCCCCCCCCCCCCCCCCCCCCCCCCCCCCCCCCCCCCCCCCCCCCCCCCCCCCCCCCCCCCCCCCCCCCCCCCCCCCCCCCCCCCCCCCCCCCCCCCCCCCCCCCCCCCCCCCCCCCCCCCCCCCCCCCCCCCCCCCCCCCCCCCCCCCCCCCCCCCCCCCCCCCCCCCCCCCCCCCCCCCCCCCCCCCCCCCCCCCCCCCCCCCCCCCCCCCCCCCCCCCCCCCCCCCCCCCCCCCCCCCCCCCCCCCCCCCCCCCCCCCCCCCCCCCCCCCCCCCCCCCCCCCCCCCCCCCCCCCCCCCCCCCCCCCCCCCCCCCCCCCCCCCCCCCCCCCCCCCCCCCCCCCCCCCCCCCCCCCCCCCCCCCCCCCCCCCCCCCCCCCCCCCCCCCCCCCCCCCCCCCCCCCCCCCCCCCCCCCCCCCCCCCCCCCCCCCCCCCCCCCCCCCCCCCCCCCCCCCCCCCCCCCCCCCCCCCCCCCCCCCCCCCCCCCCCCCCCCCCCCCCCCCCCCCCCCCCCCCCCCCCCCCCCCCCCCCCCCCCCCCCCCCCCCCCCCCCCCCCCCCCCCCCCCCCCCCCCCCCCCCCCCCCCCCCCCCCCCCCCCCCCCCCCCCCCCCCCCCCCCCCCCCCCCCCCCCCCCCCCCCCCCCCCCCCCCCCCCCCCCCCCCCCCCCCCCCCCCCCCCCCCCCCCCCCCCCCCCCCCCCCCCCCCCCCCCCCCCCCCCCCCCCCCCCCCCCCCCCCCCCCCCCCCCCCCCCCCCCCCCCCCCCCCCCCCCCCCCCCCCCCCCCCCCCCCCCCCCCCCCCCCCCCCCCCCCCCCCCCCCCCCCCCCCCCCCCCCCCCCCCCCCCCCCCCCCCCCCCCCCCCCCCCCCCCCCCCCCCCCCCCCCCCCCCCCCCCCCCCCCCCCCCCCCCCCCCCCCCCCCCCCCCCCCCCCCCCCCCCCCCCCCCCCCCCCCCCCCCCCCCCCCCCCCCCCCCCCCCCCCCCCCCCCCCCCCCCCCCCCCCCCCCCCCCCCCCCCCCCCCCCCCCCCCCCCCCCCCCCCCCCCCCCCCCCCCCCCCCCCCCCCCCCCCCCCCCCCCCCCCCCCCCCCCCCCCCCCCCCCCCCCCCCCCCCCCCCCCCCCCCCCCCCCCCCCCCCCCCCCCCCCCCCCCCCCCCCCCCCCCCCCCCCCCCCCCCCCCCCCCCCCCCCCCCCCCCCCCCCCCCCCCCCCCCCCCCCCCCCCCCCCCCCCCCCCCCCCCCCCCCCCCCCCCCCCCCCCCCCCCCCCCCCCCCCCCCCCCCCCCCCCCCCCCCCCCCCCCCCCCCCCCCCCCCCCCCCCCCCCCCCCCCCCCCCCCCCCCCCCCCCCCCCCCCCCCCCCCCCCCCCCCCCCCCCCCCCCCCCCCCCCCCCCCCCCCCCCCCCCCCCCCCCCCCCCCCCCCCCCCCCCCCCCCCCCCCCCCCCCCCCCCCCCCCCCCCCCCCCCCCCCCCCCCCCCCCCCCCCCCCCCCCCCCCCCCCCCCCCCCCCCCCCCCCCCCCCCCCCCCCCCCCCCCCCCCCCCCCCCCCCCCCCCCCCCCCCCCCCCCCCCCCCCCCCCCCCCCCCCCCCCCCCCCCCCCCCCCCCCCCCCCCCCCCCCCCCCCCCCCCCCCCCCCCCCCCCCCCCCCCCCCCCCCCCCCCCCCCCCCCCCCCCCCCCCCCCCCCCCCCCCCCCCCCCCCCCCCCCCCCCCCCCCCCCCCCCCCCCCCCCCCCCCCCCCCCCCCCCCCCCCCCCCCCCCCCCCCCCCCCCCCCCCCCCCCCCCCCCCCCCCCCCCCCCCCCCCCCCCCCCCCCCCCCCCCCCCCCCCCCCCCCCCCCCCCCCCCCCCCCCCCCCCCCCCCCCCCCCCCCCCCCCCCCCCCCCCCCCCCCCCCCCCCCCCCCCCCCCCCCCCCCCCCCCCCCCCCCCCCCCCCCCCCCCCCCCCCCCCCCCCCCCCCCCCCCCCCCCCCCCCCCCCCCCCCCCCCCCCCCCCCCCCCCCCCCCCCCCCCCCCCCCCCCCCCCCCCCCCCCCCCCCCCCCCCCCCCCCCCCCCCCCCCCCCCCCCCCCCCCCCCCCCCCCCCCCCCCCCCCCCCCCCCCCCCCCCCCCCCCCCCCCCCCCCCCCCCCCCCCCCCCCCCCCCCCCCCCCCCCCCCCCCCCCCCCCCCCCCCCCCCCCCCCCCCCCCCCCCCCCCCCCCCCCCCCCCCCCCCCCCCCCCCCCCCCCCCCCCCCCCCCCCCCCCCCCCCCCCCCCCCCCCCCCCCCCCCCCCCCCCCCCCCCCCCCCCCCCCCCCCCCCCCCCCCCCCCCCCCCCCCCCCCCCCCCCCCCCCCCCCCCCCCCCCCCCCCCCCCCCCCCCCCCCCCCCCCCCCCCCCCCCCCCCCCCCCCCCCCCCCCCCCCCCCCCCCCCCCCCCCCCCCCCCCCCCCCCCCCCCCCCCCCCCCCCCCCCCCCCCCCCCCCCCCCCCCCCCCCCCCCCCCCCCCCCCCCCCCCCCCCCCCCCCCCCCCCCCCCCCCCCCCCCCCCCCCCCCCCCCCCCCCCCCCCCCCCCCCCCCCCCCCCCCCCCCCCCCCCCCCCCCCCCCCCCCCCCCCCCCCCCCCCCCCCCCCCCCCCCCCCCCCCCCCCCCCCCCCCCCCCCCCCCCCCCCCCCCCCCCCCCCCCCCCCCCCCCCCCCCCCCCCCCCCCCCCCCCCCCCCCCCCCCCCCCCCCCCCCCCCCCCCCCCCCCCCCCCCCCCCCCCCCCCCCCCCCCCCCCCCCCCCCCCCCCCCCCCCCCCCCCCCCCCCCCCCCCCCCCCCCCCCCCCCCCCCCCCCCCCCCCCCCCCCCCCCCCCCCCCCCCCCCCCCCCCCCCCCCCCCCCCCCCCCCCCCCCCCCCCCCCCCCCCCCCCCCCCCCCCCCCCCCCCCCCCCCCCCCCCCCCCCCCCCCCCCCCCCCCCCCCCCCCCCCCCCCCCCCCCCCCCCCCCCCCCCCCCCCCCCCCCCCCCCCCCCCCCCCCCCCCCCCCCCCCCCCCCCCCCCCCCCCCCCCCCCCCCCCCCCCCCCCCCCCCCCCCCCCCCCCCCCCCCCCCCCCCCCCCCCCCCCCCCCCCCCCCCCCCCCCCCCCCCCCCCCCCCCCCCCCCCCCCCCCCCCCCCCCCCCCCCCCCCCCCCCCCCCCCCCCCCCCCCCCCCCCCCCCCCCCCCCCCCCCCCCCCCCCCCCCCCCCCCCCCCCCCCCCCCCCCCCCCCCCCCCCCCCCCCCCCCCCCCCCCCCCCCCCCCCCCCCCCCCCCCCCCCCCCCCCCCCCCCCCCCCCCCCCCCCCCCCCCCCCCCCCCCCCCCCCCCCCCCCCCCCCCCCCCCCCCCCCCCCCCCCCCCCCCCCCCCCCCCCCCCCCCCCCCCCCCCCCCCCCCCCCCCCCCCCCCCCCCCCCCCCCCCCCCCCCCCCCCCCCCCCCCCCCCCCCCCCCCCCCCCCCCCCCCCCCCCCCCCCCCCCCCCCCCCCCCCCCCCCCCCCCCCCCCCCCCCCCCCCCCCCCCCCCCCCCCCCCCCCCCCCCCCCCCCCCCCCCCCCCCCCCCCCCCCCCCCCCCCCCCCCCCCCCCCCCCCCCCCCCCCCCCCCCCCCCCCCCCCCCCCCCCCCCCCCCCCCCCCCCCCCCCCCCCCCCCCCCCCCCCCCCCCCCCCCCCCCCCCCCCCCCCCCCCCCCCCCCCCCCCCCCCCCCCCCCCCCCCCCCCCCCCCCCCCCCCCCCCCCCCCCCCCCCCCCCCCCCCCCCCCCCCCCCCCCCCCCCCCCCCCCCCCCCCCCCCCCCCCCCCCCCCCCCCCCCCCCCCCCCCCCCCCCCCCCCCCCCCCCCCCCCCCCCCCCCCCCCCCCCCCCCCCCCCCCCCCCCCCCCCCCCCCCCCCCCCCCCCCCCCCCCCCCCCCCCCCCCCCCCCCCCCCCCCCCCCCCCCCCCCCCCCCCCCCCCCCCCCCCCCCCCCCCCCCCCCCCCCCCCCCCCCCCCCCCCCCCCCCCCCCCCCCCCCCCCCCCCCCCCCCCCCCCCCCCCCCCCCCCCCCCCCCCCCCCCCCCCCCCCCCCCCCCCCCCCCCCCCCCCCCCCCCCCCCCCCCCCCCCCCCCCCCCCCCCCCCCCCCCCCCCCCCCCCCCCCCCCCCCCCCCCCCCCCCCCCCCCCCCCCCCCCCCCCCCCCCCCCCCCCCCCCCCCCCCCCCCCCCCCCCCCCCCCCCCCCCCCCCCCCCCCCCCCCCCCCCCCCCCCCCCCCCCCCCCCCCCCCCCCCCCCCCCCCCCCCCCCCCCCCCCCCCCCCCCCCCCCCCCCCCCCCCCCCCCCCCCCCCCCCCCCCCCCCCCCCCCCCCCCCCCCCCCCCCCCCCCCCCCCCCCCCCCCCCCCCCCCCCCCCCCCCCCCCCCCCCCCCCCCCCCCCCCCCCCCCCCCCCCCCCCCCCCCCCCCCCCCCCCCCCCCCCCCCCCCCCCCCCCCCCCCCCCCCCCCCCCCCCCCCCCCCCCCCCCCCCCCCCCCCCCCCCCCCCCCCCCCCCCCCCCCCCCCCCCCCCCCCCCCCCCCCCCCCCCCCCCCCCCCCCCCCCCCCCCCCCCCCCCCCCCCCCCCCCCCCCCCCCCCCCCCCCCCCCCCCCCCCCCCCCCCCCCCCCCCCCCCCCCCCCCCCCCCCCCCCCCCCCCCCCCCCCCCCCCCCCCCCCCCCCCCCCCCCCCCCCCCCCCCCCCCCCCCCCCCCCCCCCCCCCCCCCCCCCCCCCCCCCCCCCCCCCCCCCCCCCCCCCCCCCCCCCCCCCCCCCCCCCCCCCCCCCCCCCCCCCCCCCCCCCCCCCCCCCCCCCCCCCCCCCCCCCCCCCCCCCCCCCCCCCCCCCCCCCCCCCCCCCCCCCCCCCCCCCCCCCCCCCCCCCCCCCCCCCCCCCCCCCCCCCCCCCCCCCCCCCCCCCCCCCCCCCCCCCCCCCCCCCCCCCCCCCCCCCCCCCCCCCCCCCCCCCCCCCCCCCCCCCCCCCCCCCCCCCCCCCCCCCCCCCCCCCCCCCCCCCCCCCCCCCCCCCCCCCCCCCCCCCCCCCCCCCCCCCCCCCCCCCCCCCCCCCCCCCCCCCCCCCCCCCCCCCCCCCCCCCCCCCCCCCCCACCCCCCCCCCCCCCCCCCCCCCCCCCCCCCCCCCCCCCCCCCCCCCCCCCCCCCCCCCCCCCCCCCCCCCCCCCCCCCCCCCCCCCCCCCCCCCCCCCCCCCCCCCCCCCCCCCCCCCCCCCCCCCCCCCCCCCCCCCCCCCCCCCCCCCCCCCCCCCCCCCCCCCCCCCCCCCCCCCCCCCCCCCCCCCCCCCCCCCCCCCCCCCCCCCCCCCCCCCCCCCCCCCCCCCCCCCCCCCCCCCCCCCCCCCCCCCCCCCCCCCCCCCCCCCCCCCCCCCCCCCCCCCCCCCCCCCCCCCCCCCCCCCCCCCCCCCCCCCCCCCCCCCCCCCCCCCCCCCCCCCCCCCCCCCCCCCCCCCCCCCCCCCCCCCCCCCCCCCCCCCCCCCCCCCCCCCCCCCCCCCCCCCCCCCCCCCCCCCCCCCCCCCCCCCCCCCCCCCCCCCCCCCCCCCCCCCCCCCCCCCCCCCCCCCCCCCCCCCCCCCCCCCCCCCCCCCCCCCCCCCCCCCCCCCCCCCCCCCCCCCCCCCCCCCCCCCCCCCCCCCCCCCCCCCCCCCCCCCCCCCCCCCCCCCCCCCCCCCCCCCCCCCCCCCCCCCCCCCCCCCCCCCCCCCCCCCCCCCCCCCCCCCCCCCCCCCCCCCCCCCCCCCCCCCCCCCCCCCCCCCCCCCCCCCCCCCCCCCCCCCCCCCCCCCCCCCCCCCCCCCCCCCCCCCCCCCCCCCCCCCCCCCCCCCCCCCCCCCCCCCCCCCCCCCCCCCCCCCCCCCCCCCCCCCCCCCCCCCCCCCCCCCCCCCCCCCCCCCCCCCCCCCCCCCCCCCCCCCCCCCCCCCCCCCCCCCCCCCCCCCCCCCCCCCCCCCCCCCCCCCCCCCCCCCCCCCCCCCCCCCCCCCCCCCCCCCCCCCCCCCCCCCCCCCCCCCCCCCCCCCCCCCCCCCCCCCCCCCCCCCCCCCCCCCCCCCCCCCCCCCCCCCCCCCCCCCCCCCCCCCCCCCCCCCCCCCCCCCCCCCCCCCCCCCCCCCCCCCCCCCCCCCCCCCCCCCCCCCCCCCCCCCCCCCCCCCCCCCCCCCCCCCCCCCCCCCCCCCCCCCCCCCCCCCCCCCCCCCCCCCCCCCCCCCCCCCCCCCCCCCCCCCCCCCCCCCCCCCCCCCCCCCCCCCCCCCCCCCCCCCCCCCCCCCCCCCCCCCCCCCCCCCCCCCCCCCCCCCCCCCCCCCCCCCCCCCCCCCCCCCCCCCCCCCCCCCCCCCCCCCCCCCCCCCCCCCCCCCCCCCCCCCCCCCCCCCCCCCCCCCCCCCCCCCCCCCCCCCCCCCCCCCCCCCCCCCCCCCCCCCCCCCCCCCCCCCCCCCCCCCCCCCCCCCCCCCCCCCCCCCCCCCCCCCCCCCCCCCCCCCCCCCCCCCCCCCCCCCCCCCCCCCCCCCCCCCCCCCCCCCCCCCCCCCCCCCCCCCCCCCCCCCCCCCCCCCCCCCCCCCCCCCCCCCCCCCCCCCCCCCCCCCCCCCCCCCCCCCCCCCCCCCCCCCCCCCCCCCCCCCCCCCCCCCCCCCCCCCCCCCCCCCCCCCCCCCCCCCCCCCCCCCCCCCCCCCCCCCCCCCCCCCCCCCCCCCCCCCCCCCCCCCCCCCCCCCCCCCCCCCCCCCCCCCCCCCCCCCCCCCCCCCCCCCCCCCCCCCCCCCCCCCCCCCCCCCCCCCCCCCCCCCCCCCCCCCCCCCCCCCCCCCCCCCCCCCCCCCCCCCCCCCCCCCCCCCCCCCCCCCCCCCCCCCCCCCCCCCCCCCCCCCCCCCCCCCCCCCCCCCCCCCCCCCCCCCCCCCCCCCCCCCCCCCCCCCCCCCCCCCCCCCCCCCCCCCCCCCCCCCCCCCCCCCCCCCCCCCCCCCCCCCCCCCCCCCCCCCCCCCCCCCCCCCCCCCCCCCCCCCCCCCCCCCCCCCCCCCCCCCCCCCCCCCCCCCCCCCCCCCCCCCCCCCCCCCCCCCCCCCCCCCCCCCCCCCCCCCCCCCCCCCCCCCCCCCCCCCCCCCCCCCCCCCCCCCCCCCCCCCCCCCCCCCCCCCCCCCCCCCCCCCCCCCCCCCCCCCCCCCCCCCCCCCCCCCCCCCCCCCCCCCCCCCCCCCCCCCCCCCCCCCCCCCCCCCCCCCCCCCCCCCCCCCCCCCCCCCCCCCCCCCCCCCCCCCCCCCCCCCCCCCCCCCCCCCCCCCCCCCCCCCCCCCCCCCCCCCCCCCCCCCCCCCCCCCCCCCCCCCCCCCCCCCCCCCCCCCCCCCCCCCCCCCCCCCCCCCCCCCCCCCCCCCCCCCCCCCCCCCCCCCCCCCCCCCCCCCCCCCCCCCCCCCCCCCCCCCCCCCCCCCCCCCCCCCCCCCCCCCCCCCCCCCCCCCCCCCCCCCCCCCCCCCCCCCCCCCCCCCCCCCCCCCCCCCCCCCCCCCCCCCCCCCCCCCCCCCCCCCCCCCCCCCCCCCCCCCCCCCCCCCCCCCCCCCCCCCCCCCCCCCCCCCCCCCCCCCCCCCCCCCCCCCCCCCCCCCCCCCCCCCCCCCCCCCCCCCCCCCCCCCCCCCCCCCCCCCCCCCCCCCCCCCCCCCCCCCCCCCCCCCCCCCCCCCCCCCCCCCCCCCCCCCCCCCCCCCCCCCCCCCCCCCCCCCCCCCCCCCCCCCCCCCCCCCCCCCCCCCCCCCCCCCCCCCCCCCCCCCCCCCCCCCCCCCCCCCCCCCCCCCCCCCCCCCCCCCCCCCCCCCCCCCCCCCCCCCCCCCCCCCCCCCCCCCCCCCCCCCCCCCCCCCCCCCCCCCCCCCCCCCCCCCCCCCCCCCCCCCCCCCCCCCCCCCCCCCCCCCCCCCCCCCCCCCCCCCCCCCCCCCCCCCCCCCCCCCCCCCCCCCCCCCCCCCCCCCCCCCCCCCCCCCCCCCCCCCCCCCCCCCCCCCCCCCCCCCCCCCCCCCCCCCCCCCCCCCCCCCCCCCCCCCCCCCCCCCCCCCCCCCCCCCCCCCCCCCCCCCCCCCCCCCCCCCCCCCCCCCCCCCCCCCCCCCCCCCCCCCCCCCCCCCCCCCCCCCCCCCCCCCCCCCCCCCCCCCCCCCCCCCCCCCCCCCCCCCCCCCCCCCCCCCCCCCCCCCCCCCCCCCCCCCCCCCCCCCCCCCCCCCCCCCCCCCCCCCCCCCCCCCCCCCCCCCCCCCCCCCCCCCCCCCCCCCCCCCCCCCCCCCCCCCCCCCCCCCCCCCCCCCCCCCCCCCCCCCCCCCCCCCCCCCCCCCCCCCCCCCCCCCCCCCCCCCCCCCCCCCCCCCCCCCCCCCCCCCCCCCCCCCCCCCCCCCCCCCCCCCCCCCCCCCCCCCCCCCCCCCCCCCCCCCCCCCCCCCCCCCCCCCCCCCCCCCCCCCCCCCCCCCCCCCCCCCCCCCCCCCCCCCCCCCCCCCCCCCCCCCCCCCCCCCCCCCCCCCCCCCCCCCCCCCCCCCCCCCCCCCCCCCCCCCCCCCCCCCCCCCCCCCCCCCCCCCCCCCCCCCCCCCCCCCCCCCCCCCCCCCCCCCCCCCCCCCCCCCCCCCCCCCCCCCCCCCCCCCCCCCCCCCCCCCCCCCCCCCCCCCCCCCCCCCCCCCCCCCCCCCCCCCCCCCCCCCCCCCCCCCCCCCCCCCCCCCCCCCCCCCCCCCCCCCCCCCCCCCCCCCCCCCCCCCCCCCCCCCCCCCCCCCCCCCCCCCCCCCCCCCCCCCCCCCCCCCCCCCCCCCCCCCCCCCCCCCCCCCCCCCCCCCCCCCCCCCCCCCCCCCCCCCCCCCCCCCCCCCCCCCCCCCCCCCCCCCCCCCCCCCCCCCCCCCCCCCCCCCCCCCCCCCCCCCCCCCCCCCCCCCCCCCCCCCCCCCCCCCCCCCCCCCCCCCCCCCCCCCCCCCCCCCCCCCCCCCCCCCCCCCCCCCCCCCCCCCCCCCCCCCCCCCCCCCCCCCCCCCCCCCCCCCCCCCCCCCCCCCCCCCCCCCCCCCCCCCCCCCCCCCCCCCCCCCCCCCCCCCCCCCCCCCCCCCCCCCCCCCCCCCCCCCCCCCCCCCCCCCCCCCCCCCCCCCCCCCCCCCCCCCCCCCCCCCCCCCCCCCCCCCCCCCCCCCCCCCCCCCCCCCCCCCCCCCCCCCCCCCCCCCCCCCCCCCCCCCCCCCCCCCCCCCCCCCCCCCCCCCCCCCCCCCCCCCCCCCCCCCCCCCCCCCCCCCCCCCCCCCCCCCCCCCCCCCCCCCCCCCCCCCCCCCCCCCCCCCCCCCCCCCCCCCCCCCCCCCCCCCCCCCCCCCCCCCCCCCCCCCCCCCCCCCCCCCCCCCCCCCCCCCCCCCCCCCCCCCCCCCCCCCCCCCCCCCCCCCCCCCCCCCCCCCCCCCCCCCCCCCCCCCCCCCCCCCCCCCCCCCCCCCCCCCCCCCCCCCCCCCCCCCCCCCCCCCCCCCCCCCCCCCCCCCCCCCCCCCCCCCCCCCCCCCCCCCCCCCCCCCCCCCCCCCCCCCCCCCCCCCCCCCCCCCCCCCCCCCCCCCCCCCCCCCCCCCCCCCCCCCCCCCCCCCCCCCCCCCCCCCCCCCCCCCCCCCCCCCCCCCCCCCCCCCCCCCCCCCCCCCCCCCCCCCCCCCCCCCCCCCCCCCCCCCCCCCCCCCCCCCCCCCCCCCCCCCCCCCCCCCCCCCCCCCCCCCCCCCCCCCCCCCCCCCCCCCCCCCCCCCCCCCCCCCCCCCCCCCCCCCCCCCCCCCCCCCCCCCCCCCCCCCCCCCCCCCCCCCCCCCCCCCCCCCCCCCCCCCCCCCCCCCCCCCCCCCCCCCCCCCCCCCCCCCCCCCCCCCCCCCCCCCCCCCCCCCCCCCCCCCCCCCCCCCCCCCCCCCCCCCCCCCCCCCCCCCCCCCCCCCCCCCCCCCCCCCCCCCCCCCCCCCCCCCCCCCCCCCCCCCCCCCCCCCCCCCCCCCCCCCCCCCCCCCCCCCCCCCCCCCCCCCCCCCCCCCCCCCCCCCCCCCCCCCCCCCCCCCCCCCCCCCCCCCCCCCCCCCCCCCCCCCCCCCCCCCCCCCCCCCCCCCCCCCCCCCCCCCCCCCCCCCCCCCCCCCCCCCCCCCCCCCCCCCCCCCCCCCCCCCCCCCCCCCCCCCCCCCCCCCCCCCCCCCCCCCCCCCCCCCCCCCCCCCCCCCCCCCCCCCCCCCCCCCCCCCCCCCCCCCCCCCCCCCCCCCCCCCCCCCCCCCCCCCCCCCCCCCCCCCCCCCCCCCCCCCCCCCCCCCCCCCCCCCCCCCCCCCCCCCCCCCCCCCCCCCCCCCCCCCCCCCCCCCCCCCCCCCCCCCCCCCCCCCCCCCCCCCCCCCCCCCCCCCCCCCCCCCCCCCCCCCCCCCCCCCCCCCCCCCCCCCCCCCCCCCCCCCCCCCCCCCCCCCCCCCCCCCCCCCCCCCCCCCCCCCCCCCCCCCCCCCCCCCCCCCCCCCCCCCCCCCCCCCCCCCCCCCCCCCCCCCCCCCCCCCCCCCCCCCCCCCCCCCCCCCCCCCCCCCCCCCCCCCCCCCCCCCCCCCCCCCCCCCCCCCCCCCCCCCCCCCCCCCCCCCCCCCCCCCCCCCCCCCCCCCCCCCCCCCCCCCCCCCCCCCCCCCCCCCCCCCCCCCCCCCCCCCCCCCCCCCCCCCCCCCCCCCCCCCCCCCCCCCCCCCCCCCCCCCCCCCCCCCCCCCCCCCCCCCCCCCCCCCCCCCCCCCCCCCCCCCCCCCCCCCCCCCCCCCCCCCCCCCCCCCCCCCCCCCCCCCCCCCCCCCCCCCCCCCCCCCCCCCCCCCCCCCCCCCCCCCCCCCCCCCCCCCCCCCCCCCCCCCCCCCCCCCCCCCCCCCCCCCCCCCCCCCCCCCCCCCCCCCCCCCCCCCCCCCCCCCCCCCCCCCCCCCCCCCCCCCCCCCCCCCCCCCCCCCCCCCCCCCCCCCCCCCCCCCCCCCCCCCCCCCCCCCCCCCCCCCCCCCCCCCCCCCCCCCCCCCCCCCCCCCCCCCCCCCCCCCCCCCCCCCCCCCCCCCCCCCCCCCCCCCCCCCCCCCCCCCCCCCCCCCCCCCCCCCCCCCCCCCCCCCCCCCCCCCCCCCCCCCCCCCCCCCCCCCCCCCCCCCCCCCCCCCCCCCCCCCCCCCCCCCCCCCCCCCCCCCCCCCCCCCCCCCCCCCCCCCCCCCCCCCCCCCCCCCCCCCCCCCCCCCCCCCCCCCCCCCCCCCCCCCCCCCCCCCCCCCCCCCCCCCCCCCCCCCCCCCCCCCCCCCCCCCCCCCCCCCCCCCCCCCCCCCCCCCCCCCCCCCCCCCCCCCCCCCCCCCCCCCCACCCCCCCCCCCCCCCCCCCCCCCCCCCCCCCCCCCCCCCCCCCCCCCCCCCCCCCCCCCCCCCCCCCCCCCCCCCCCCCCCCCCCCCCCCCCCCCCCCCCCCCCCCCCCCCCCCCCCCCCCCCCCCCCCCCCCCCCCCCCCCCCCCCCCCCCCCCCCCCCCCCCCCCCCCCCCCCCCCCCCCCCCCCCCCCCCCCCCCCCCCCCCCCCCCCCCCCCCCCCCCCCCCCCCCCCCCCCCCCCCCCCCCCCCCCCCCCCCCCCCCCCCCCCCCCCCCCCCCCCCCCCCCCCCCCCCCCCCCCCCCCCCCCCCCCCCCCCCCCCCCCCCCCCCCCCCCCCCCCCCCCCCCCCCCCCCCCCCCCCCCCCCCCCCCCCCCCCCCCCCCCCCCCCCCCCCCCCCCCCCCCCCCCCCCCCCCCCCCCCCCCCCCCCCCCCCCCCCCCCCCCCCCCCCCCCCCCCCCCCCCCCCCCCCCCCCCCCCCCCCCCCCCCCCCCCCCCCCCCCCCCCCCCCCCCCCCCCCCCCCCCCCCCCCCCCCCCCCCCCCCCCCCCCCCCCCCCCCCCCCCCCCCCCCCCCCCCCCCCCCCCCCCCCCCCCCCCCCCCCCCCCCCCCCCCCCCCCCCCCCCCCCCCCCCCCCCCCCCCCCCCCCCCCCCCCCCCCCCCCCCCCCCCCCCCCCCCCCCCCCCCCCCCCCCCCCCCCCCCCCCCCCCCCCCCCCCCCCCCCCCCCCCCCCCCCCCCCCCCCCCCCCCCCCCCCCCCCCCCCCCCCCCCCCCCCCCCCCCCCCCCCCCCCCCCCCCCCCCCCCCCCCCCCCCCCCCCCCCCCCCCCCCCCCCCCCCCCCCCCCCCCCCCCCCCCCCCCCCCCCCCCCCCCCCCCCCCCCCCCCCCCCCCCCCCCCCCCCCCCCCCCCCCCCCCCCCCCCCCCCCCCCCCCCCCCCCCCCCCCCCCCCCCCCCCCCCCCCCCCCCCCCCCCCCCCCCCCCCCCCCCCCCCCCCCCCCCCCCCCCCCCCCCCCCCCCCCCCCCCCCCCCCCCCCCCCCCCCCCCCCCCCCCCCCCCCCCCCCCCCCCCCCCCCCCCCCCCCCCCCCCCCCCCCCCCCCCCCCCCCCCCCCCCCCCCCCCCCCCCCCCCCCCCCCCCCCCCCCCCCCCCCCCCCCCCCCCCCCCCCCCCCCCCCCCCCCCCCCCCCCCCCCCCCCCCCCCCCCCCCCCCCCCCCCCCCCCCCCCCCCCCCCCCCCCCCCCCCCCCCCCCCCCCCCCCCCCCCCCCCCCCCCCCCCCCCCCCCCCCCCCCCCCCCCCCCCCCCCCCCCCCCCCCCCCCCCCCCCCCCCCCCCCCCCCCCCCCCCCCCCCCCCCCCCCCCCCCCCCCCCCCCCCCCCCCCCCCCCCCCCCCCCCCCCCCCCCCCCCCCCCCCCCCCCCCCCCCCCCCCCCCCCCCCCCCCCCCCCCCCCCCCCCCCCCCCCCCCCCCCCCCCCCCCCCCCCCCCCCCCCCCCCCCCCCCCCCCCCCCCCCCCCCCCCCCCCCCCCCCCCCCCCCCCCCCCCCCCCCCCCCCCCCCCCCCCCCCCCCCCCCCCCCCCCCCCCCCCCCCCCCCCCCCCCCCCCCCCCCCCCCCCCCCCCCCCCCCCCCCCCCCCCCCCCCCCCCCCCCCCCCCCCCCCCCCCCCCCCCCCCCCCCCCCCCCCCCCCCCCCCCCCCCCCCCCCCCCCCCCCCCCCCCCCCCCCCCCCCCCCCCCCCCCCCCCCCCCCCCCCCCCCCCCCCCCCCCCCCCCCCCCCCCCCCCCCCCCCCCCCCCCCCCCCCCCCCCCCCCCCCCCCCCCCCCCCCCCCCCCCCCCCCCCCCCCCCCCCCCCCCCCCCCCCCCCCCCCCCCCCCCCCCCCCCCCCCCCCCCCCCCCCCCCCCCCCCCCCCCCCCCCCCCCCCCCCCCCCCCCCCCCCCCCCCCCCCCCCCCCCCCCCCCCCCCCCCCCCCCCCCCCCCCCCCCCCCCCCCCCCCCCCCCCCCCCCCCCCCCCCCCCCCCCCCCCCCCCCCCCCCCCCCCCCCCCCCCCCCCCCCCCCCCCCCCCCCCCCCCCCCCCCCCCCCCCCCCCCCCCCCCCCCCCCCCCCCCCCCCCCCCCCCCCCCCCCCCCCCCCCCCCCCCCCCCCCCCCCCCCCCCCCCCCCCCCCCCCCCCCCCCCCCCCCCCCCCCCCCCCCCCCCCCCCCCCCCCCCCCCCCCCCCCCCCCCCCCCCCCCCCCCCCCCCCCCCCCCCCCCCCCCCCCCCCCCCCCCCCCCCCCCCCCCCCCCCCCCCCCCCCCCCCCCCCCCCCCCCCCCCCCCCCCCCCCCCCCCCCCCCCCCCCCCCCCCCCCCCCCCCCCCCCCCCCCCCCCCCCCCCCCCCCCCCCC
>JAMPIV010021784.1:145000-218355 GCA_024509875.1 Oreohelix idahoensis | reverse complement strand
TATTACGTCGATTTCCAATCGCTGGCTTTATAAATACAGGTAACCGGCTCAGCGTTAGCTAAATAGGTGTGTTGGTAAACACTCCTAAGGAAATAGAGAACAGAAAATAACATAGGCGTGCTAAATTAGAAAAAGAGACAGATCTCTGAGTGTAGGAGGATTTTATGTTAACAAAACGTGTGTAGGTAAAAGCCAGCTGAAAGAAAAATGTGGATAATGAAATAGATATATGAAAGCTATTATCATAATATGTCACATGTATGACACGACGTAACATCTGACTGATTTAGATACATTTGTTGAGCAGGACTTGTTCCTGGAGAGGGGGAGAAATTGCTGTATTTCTTTTGAGCTTTAAAAGGCTGGGGCAAACTGAATCTTACTCCAAATACCAGACGACAAGGTCTTTTATATTTGGGCATGCGCCTTAATATAACCGACGGACTCTGTGTCTAGAATGAACGAGGTGCGCCATCCAAAACGAGGTAAATGTTTTCTTTTCTTTTTTCAATCTTACTCCATGACCTGGTTGAAAAATATGCAAAGACCCTCGCTGTAACGAGAAGGATAGTTGTTGTCTTGATGATAGTAGATAATAGTTCAAGAAAGAATACTGAACTACAAGGTATACCCCAGTCCCAGAAATGATCACTGGTGTATGATAGTTCAAGTGATAGTCAGACAGTAAAGATCTCTTGTCCGGATGGTAATAAGTAGATCAAAAGTATAGCGCGCCTTCTCGTTACGACTACCCTATGCTATGAAAACAATGCATTTCAAATTCAAATTCAACTTTAACAGTAGGGAATTGACAAAGTCCAAAATACAATTAATAATCAATTTATTTATACAGGCATACCTCGGAGATATTGCGGGTTCAGTTCCAAACCACCGCAATAAAGCGAATATCGCAATAAAGGGGGTCACACCCATGTTTTTGGCTTCCCAGTGCATATAAAAGCCTAAAATTATGTTTACACTATGTCTATTAAGTGCGCAATAGCGTTAGGTTTAAAAAGAACGATGTACTGTAAAATTAAATACTTTATTGCTAAAAACCAAATGCTAATCTTCATCATCTGAGCCTTCAGCGAATCGTAATCTTTTTGCTGGTGGAGAGCCAAAATCTATCGGAAGAATAAGGCACGTTCTAACAAATAAACATGAATAATTTGAAAAAAGCGCAATATCTTCGAGGCGCAATAAAGCGAAGCGCAATAAAGCGAGATATGCCTGTATGGATCCTTTTTCTCTTCTTCTTATCTTGGAATGTGAAAAATGAAAATATTTATATGGAATATATTTACACAATAATCACAGATAACAATAATGATTACACTTATAAATGTCCCTGTGATAGTAGGTTTCTGGACTGAAAATTCCAAACACTAAATTAAATGTATTGTAAATACTGAAGAACAAATTAATGAAGCAACACAATTCTGGAAGGCTGGGAATTTGTCTTTTTAAAACATTTTGCTCGTCGGTTATATTAGGGCGTATGTCCAAATATAAAAGACCTTTAGTCTGATGTCGATTAGGCCGGGATGACTGGGATGAATGTAGCCTGCCGTGCTAAATCGAGGCATAACTAGCATTTTTTTCTTAAAATAGGCAAAAAACAAACAAAACAAATATATGTTAATAAATCTGACCTGAGCCTTCGTCACCTTTCCCTTTCAGTTCCCCATAAAGTATAGATCTTCCATAACACTGTTGCTATATTTTCCTGCCCTGTGCCATCGTCACCTTTCAGTTCCCCATAAAGTATAGATCTTCCATGTTGCTATATTTTCCTGTCCTGAGCCATCGTCACCTTTCAGTTCCCCTTAAAGTATAGATCTTCCATAACAATGTTGCTATATTTTCCTGTCCTGAGCCATCGTCACCTTTCAGTTCCCCATAAAGTATAGATCTTCCATAACAATGTTGCTATACTTTCCTGTCCTGAGCCATCGTCGCCTTTCAGTTCCCCATAAAGTATAGATCTTCCATAACAATGTTGCTATATTTTCCTGTCATGAGCCATCGTCGCCTTTCAGTTCCCCATAAAGCATAGATCTCCCATAACAATGTTGCTATATTTTCCTGACATGTGCCATCGTCACCTTTCAGTTCCCCATAAAGTATAGATCTTCCATAACAATGTTGCTATATTTTCCTGTCCTGAGCCATCGTCACGTTTCAGTTCCCCATAAAGTATAAATCTTCCATAACAATGTTGCTTTATTTTCCTGTCCTGTGCCATCGTCACCTTTCAGTTCCCCATAAAGTATAGATCTTCCATAACAATGTTGCTATATTTTCCTTACCTGTGCCATCGTCACCTTTCAGTTCCCCATAAAGTATAGATCTTCCATAACAATGTTGCTATATTTTCCTGTCCTGTGCCATCGTCACCTTTCAGTTCCCCATAAAGTATAGATCTTCCATAACAATGTTGCTTTATTTTCATGTCCTGAGCCATCGTCACCTTTCAGTTCCCCATAAAGTATAGATCTTCCATAACAATGTTGCTATATTTTCCTGTCCTGTGCCATCGTCACCTTTCAGTTCCCCATAAAGTATAGATCTTCCATAACAATGTTGCTATATTTTCCTGTCCTGTGCCATCGTCACCTTTCAGTTCCCCATAAAGTATAGATCTTCCATAACAATGTTGCTATATTTTCCTGTCCTGAGCCATCGTCACCTTTCAGTTCCCCATAAAGTATAGATCTTCCATAACAATGTTGCTATATTTTCCTGTCCTGTGCCATCCGCTCAAGATCTTTCCTTCTCTTCTATATCCCTGTCATTTCCGTCTTCAGTTCTCTTCTCCATGTCTTTTCAATCTACCTTTACATTCTCTTACCCAGAGATTTCAGAATAAATACCGTCTTGTAACACTATCAACATGGACTTAACTGATAATAAGAAAAATATAAAATATTCAATTATTGAGAGTAGAGGGGACAGAGAAATAGAAAGAGTGACAGAAGGATTTTGGAGTGGAGAAATGTCAATAAAAGAATAATTAATAAAGACGGCAAATGCACGAGATATTTGATACAATAATATTAAACCACTGCAGCTATTCTTGTCTAAAACACTCACTCACGTGAACATAAAATATGTGTATGCACCTTAAACTGAATATTGTTACTAGCAATACGACCGTGAGACGGTGCTATGGGGACACATGCCAGAGGTCACGTTACCGACACGTGTAGGGTAATGTGTGTACACAGATTCACTCTTGAGGTCAACATAATGGAAAGTGTGAAGTGTTTAAAATGCGCGAGCATTAGCTGGGTATTAATGGTAAACTTTGATCTAACGCAAGATGAAACGATATGACAATATTTTGTGTGAGTGTATGCAAGTGTGCCTCCTTGCTCGCACGCTTATATTTGTGCGGACGCGCTTATTGTGTTGTCTTGCATTTATGTGTTTTTAATTGTTTTTAATTTCTAAACCGATGCGTATGAGTGCGCTTTTGCGTGTACGTACCGCGCATGTGTGCAAATGTGTGATTGTTGTTAATGTTTGAAGTTAATTAATGAGAGATTGTCGTGTCTAACACTGTCTGTTTTCTATCAATGATTGTAAGAGTGAGAACGACAGAGTTTTACAAGTACTGATGAAATACATGAATTAAATGATGATTTAAGTGAATTCTAAGATATTATGTTTAATCCATGTTTCAGACACTCAGATATTTTAATCTACCTTCGTGTCCGTCTGTGTTCATTATTGTATCCATTTGTTTAATTATATGTTTACCACATGTTAGTTTGGTTATATTATTTTTCTTTATAATTTTCATATCATTGCCTGCTGATTTTTAATTATCGTATCTTGTATAGCCGTGACCTTCGTGCATTCTCATTCATTTTCTTTTACTTCCTTTCAGGAGCAGAAAGTCACCACAGCTGTTGTTCCTTTTGCATGAAGGCTTCGTCGCCACACTTCATTACGCTTGCAGCAGTGTTTATGTGGCTATTTGTTTATTAATGACGAAGTTTTCAGGTCCCTGAGCCACTTTACATGTCGCCTCTTACTTAACGCTTAAGAGAGCAGCGGTTCTGTTATATCTTCGTCTCCTTAGAAACTCCTTGACATCTATCTATCTATCTATCTATCTATCTATCTATCTATCTATCTATCTATCTATCTATCTATCTATCTATCTATCTATCTATCTATCTATCTAGCTATCTATCTATCTATCTCTCTCTCTCTCTCTCTCTCTCTATATATATATATATATATATATATATATATATATATATATATATATATATATATATATATATATATATATATATACCTATCTATAATCTCTCTGCCAATCTGTTTTTCTATGGTATCCTTTCCTCTTAACTTTTATCACCACTTGTATATACATTCCCACTTTTAATCAGTCATTATTGCTTTCATACTGTTGATAATTTTTTGATAATTACTTTCTTCGCAGCACCCGCACACAGCATTTCCTCTCTCATTCTATCTGTTTCTCACTCCCTCTCATCACGCCCCACTCAGTCACTCCAAACATCACGGACCAGACAACCACACTAACTCCCGTAGTGGATACAAAATAAGCAAACTCACAAGTTAGTTTGACAAGTTGACCAATTATTTAGCAGGTCGTGTACCAGGATCATCCGCACGTCACGCTCTGTCCACGAGCCCAGGTCGGGTGAGAAGATTTAAAAAAACGGGGACGCTGTTTGTTGTTCTCACCTCAGAGTTCTCCGGTTGTTGGAGTCACGATCAGGAATATGGCCAATCGATCTGCATTTTTTTTTTCCCGTTAGTAATGATCGTGGGATGCATGGAAGGTGGGGGTTTATGTAGTGAACATGTGATAACAGATGTGGTTTATGTTATGAAAACGCAATGGAAGATATGGTGTATACATACTCTACGCAAGACATTGAGAACGATTTTGTTAGAACAAAAACAATAAAAAAGTGAATTCTAACACTTCATTAGTCAATGTAAACCAGGGTTTCTTAACCTGTGTTCCAGGGAACCTTAGGAGTCAATGAATAGATTTTTGAGGGTGCGTGTACATAACCTAAACATTATAATTTTAATTTCACCAAAATTTGTACTCGGAAAATTTTAATAGATTTTTTGGTTTGGTTTTAAGGACCGTCTTCATTGCACACGGACGGGAGCCGCGCTAGCGTAGTGGTTACAACACCGCTCTGGCGACCGGGTGATACAGGATCAAACCCGGGCGACGGCATTTGAGGATTTTTCGTCGACCGGGATTTGGACTGGATTAACTCGAGACCTGGCGAGAACATTTGAAGGAGTGTCGTCGACCAGGGACTGGCGGCTCCTGAGCCGACCCAGCTGCAATGGGTACCTCCGAAATCGGCGAGTATTTGCCTGAATGGCGAGGGACACCTGTCTCTGTACAAGAAATAAAGGGATACTCACGTAAAATCAATGTCAGGTTAGACATAAAATAATAACCTGAGATTTCGCCTCGAGTATTAGTGGGCGTACGCAAAAAAAAAAAAAAAAAAAAAAAAAAAATTGCACACGGACAACTCAATAAGTGCTCCGATATCCTCCCTTAGATCACTCAAGTAGGATCTCAGCATAGTGCGTAAACTCCGTAACACCAGCGAGGATACCAGGGTATGTATACAGGAATCACACATGCTATAAATATTTTTGAGGTGGGTAGGTTTTCCTAATTATGTTAATTATGCCATGGCAGCGGCCATATGACCTACTCTTTACGATTTCCAACTGCCGAGAAGGCTAGGCATCCGATCTCACTACCCATTAGATCAGGGGGGAAGTATGGCATCATTAGGACCCACTGTTCTGAAAAAATTTCCATCACATAAATTCCCTGCATTGGGAACCGAGCCCGGTACCTTTAGAGTTAGAGGCAGACGCCAAACCTCTTAGCCACTTCGAACCTTATATAATTATTTATTTACATTGAAGGAAATGTATTCTTTTTACAGATTATTATTATTTTTGTGTGTGGTATTTTAGACCGAAAGGATAGTACGGCTTTCTCTCTTGCAAACCTCTACATCCCAGGGTAGAGGAGAAAGGACTAAGTAACTTTATTTGTATTTTAGTACGACTTGTAGTTAGGTAATAGGCCTTCTTCAGTCGTAACTGACTGTGCCCAGGGTTGCCAGATGAAAACTGTGAAAAAAAAAGCCAAACACCGTCACAAACAAAGATAAAAAGTAAAGCCAAATAGTTTTTTAAAAAAAAGCAGATTTGTGCAATTTGGCGTCAAAAATGCCAAATTGGCAACACGGATGTCTGTGCAATGTGCCCCTGAGGTGATAGCCTTCAATTGCTTTTTGACTCGGTGTTCCTATCCGCGTGCTCTTATCTCTTCTGCTTGTTACGAGAGTTTATTTTCGCCTAATCTGAGGTGACGCCGTAGGGATCATCACCTATTGGTGCGAGCGGCGGCGTCGCCTCCGAGGTTGCTGGATTTATGCCTGATGCCTTCATATCTCTCTTACACACATCTTTGAACCTCAGCTGTGGTTGCCCGACTGTTTTTGTTGTTGTTGCCATCTGCCAGTTGCCCGTAGATAATATATTTGATGATTCAGCCGTCTTTCATGCGGCAGACATGGTCAAGCAGCGCAGTCTGCGCTGTCTAAGCATACAAAATATCCACAGTATGATA
Organism: Oreohelix idahoensis; assembly: GCA_024509875.1. Classification (NCBI taxonomy): domain Eukaryota; kingdom Metazoa; phylum Mollusca; class Gastropoda; order Stylommatophora; family Oreohelicidae; genus Oreohelix; species Oreohelix idahoensis. The sequence goes on along the minus strand of JAMPIV010021784.1, from coordinate 211,685 downwards.
TTGTTATTACGACTATGTGTAAGATTAACGATTTTTCTTTGTAATAAAATATATTATTTGTACGCACATATTTTAATGATGCGACTATGTTCATTTTGTCTAAGACGGGGTACGTAGCCTTTACCAGACAATTAAAAGTGTTCATGGCGCTAGAAAGTTTAAGAACACCTGATATAAAGCAATGAAAACAGAAATATTACAACTAGTTTGGTATCGGTTTTACAAATGAAAGATGCACTGGAAACACGGGACGTTTATAAGGTCTAACTTTTGTGTGCCATATTTACAAACAGGAGACAAGGATGATATATATATATATATATATATATATATATATATATATATATATATATATATATATATATATATATATATATATATATACACACACACACACACACACATATATATATATATATACAGTACTTTGCAAAAAAAAAATGGCAGTCATATTGCTCAGCTAAATAAGCTGAAATCTAATTAAATATGCATGTTCTGCCCCAAATTTGCACTCCACTTAAGTGAGCAAACACTACCAAAAGTAAAAAAAAAAATTAGCGTAGAGTAACGTCCCTTGATATAAGAGCAGACGACAATTTCTAATGCTAGTGGCAGAAAATGGATACAAAGTCAAAGTGTATGTTAATTTCACAGCTTCGGAATGAAGGAAATCAAACATGTTCCAACATTTCTAAAACCTTGAACATTCCTGAGCGGACTGTCTACAGAGTTGTGAGTAAATTAAAAGCAGGTAATGGAATAGAGCGAAAAGAAGTTAGTGGGAGGCCAAGAATTTTGGTCACAAAGGACCATCGGTGTCTCGCTCAAATCGTTCGGGCTGGGCCAATGAAGAGTGTAGAAAACATACGGCAGCGCATGATCGAGTTGGGAAGCCCAGAGGTATCTAATGCTATTGTCAACCGGGAGCTACACAGGATGAATTACACAAAAAAGCGGGTAATTTCGTCACCATTGCTCACAGAGACTCACAAACAGATGCGCTTGGACTGGTGCCACGAACACCAAAATGTGTCATGGGACAATGTGATTTTTTCAGATGAATGTTCTGTTTGGTCTTATCCTGCTCAAATAAATATTTGGACGAAAGGCTCTGTAACGCCTGTGTACCAGCGACCGAAACATACCTAGAAATTCCATCTTTGGGGAGGGGTGTCAGCAAGAGGTGCCACCCCACTGTGTGTTTTCACAGGAATTCTCACGAAAGAAAGGTACATCGACATACTAGAGGGACACCTTCTGCCATTTATGCAGGTCATGTACCCCGATGGCTGCACATTTCAACATGGCAATGACCCAAATCATACAGCTCATACCCCCAAAGCATGGCTGCAAGAGAAGAATGTGATAGTGCTGAAGTGGCCCAGCAACAGTCCCGATCAAAACCCAATTGAAAACGTTTGGGCACTACTCAAGAATCATTTAAAAAAGAGTGGACTCAGAGACGTTGAACAATTGAAGAAGGTAGCTGAAAAATACTGGGACAGTCTGACTCTCAATTACCTACAAACATTTGTGGGAAGTATGCCTCGCCGCATCCAGGCTTGCCTTGCTGGAGAAGGCAACATTATATTGTACTGAAACCACTGTTAATAGATAGGGGAGATACCAATCTTCCTCTGGACATACAGTTTTTATTATTATTATTTGCTTCTATGAGTGTGCTGCGTTGCGAAAATATGACTGCCATTTTTTTTGCAAAGTACTGTATATATATATATATATATTCTTCTTCTTCCGTCCTTAGCCAACGACCGGCAAAGCAGTCAGTGGCAATTACGCCTAGTGGCGTCTTAAGGGCAACAGCGAATAGATTTTCTTTGCCGTTGTTCCCATCACGCCTAATGGCGTCTTTAGGGCAACGACAAATCAATCCGTTCGCCGTTGTTTCCGTAATCAAAGTGACTGGCAAACGGGTGATCAGCCCGTTGGTATATATATATATATATATATATATATATATATATATATATATATATATATATATATTATATATATATATATATATATATATATATGTATATGTATGTATATGTATGTATGTATATATATATATATATACAGTAGAACTCCATTTATCCGAACCCCATGGGACCGAGCATCGTTCGGATAATCAAATGTTCGGATAATTGGATTACATAATGTATCAAGTTACATGTACACATATTTCTAAAAATAATTAACCATCACAAGGAAATTACACTATAAAACATATTTACTTGTACTGTAATAATAATACCCACACTGTATTAGCTCACTGTATCACCAAAATCTTTCATTACACTGCAGTGCATGTACTACTTGTATTAATTATTTTTTTTTTAAGAAAGAGAAATGTTTTCAAAATAACATTACAAATGATTCAAAACCAGGCGCAACTTACGTATACATGTACTTGTACAGATGTAACCCACTATTTAAAATAATGAGGAATCCTCTTTTGCACCAAACTGGATAGTCTCCTTTTGACTGCTAAGTCCCGCATTCTCTTCAACAGCAGAAGCTGTGTAGCACAGCTGTCATCTTCTCGCTCGTACCAAGCCATCGCTGTTTCTAGTGCTATAAAGGCCTCTTCAGGACTTGGTCGACGTTTTGGGTTTTCTTCATAATCTACAAGTACATCATGTACTTCTGAGATGTCTTCATCATCGGTCACTACATGTATTTGGTTTTCTTCTTGCACAAAAGACAAAATTTCTTCGTCATTCAAAAACTGAAAACCAGAATCATTATCATCTTCTAGCCACATGTGTGCATCATCTTTGTCACAGGCCGAAAATCCGGGCATTGCTTGAGACAGTTCCACAACTTCATTTATACAATCATCATTTGTGTCCACTACAGTAGTTTCATTTCCTCCTTTTTTCCCAAGCAATCTATTCCAAGCCTTGTTGAGATTATCTTGTGACAGGGTGGTCCAAGCATCAGCTAACATATAGCAGCAGTCTTTGAGATTAAGCTTTTTGGAAAACGCCACCACACTTTCTTCATCTTCAGCCAACAATAAACGACGCATGACTTCCTTCTTGTACATCTTTTTAAGCTTTGCTATAACACCCTGATCCATTGGTTGAATCAGTGCTGTTACAGTGGGAGGAAGAAAAATTACTTTAAAATTTGCATCAACTGCATTCAATGTATCCTTCTCTGGATGAGATGGTGCATTGTCCAGTAGAAGAATTACTTTTCCAGTTTTCTTTTCTTGTTCTCTCAACCTCTTCACATTTGGGATGAACTGATTTGTATACCAATCAAGAAATATTTCACTATTCATCCAAGCACTCTTCTGTGCTTTATAGCACAATGGGAGACATGTCACATTCTTTAAACAACGTGGTTTTTTTGGCTTTACCGATCATTAGCACCGGTAAACGATGACTTCCACTGGCATTCGCGGCTACCACAATTGTTACTCTCTCTTTGCACTTTTTAAACACAGGGGAAGCTGCTTCGCGCTGAGATGCAAGTGATTTTTGAGGCAATGATTTCCAGTATAAGCCAGTCTCATCGGCATTATACACATCATCGAGTGAATAACCTTCTTCTTCCAAAAAAGCCAAGAATGTTTCTTTAAAATTTTCAGCGGCAGTTGCATCGCTAGATAAAGATTCCCCTTGAATCTCCAATTCTCGTATGCCATGACGAGATTTAAAGTTTCTTAACCATCATCCCTGGCTAGCCTTAAAGTCAGGAGGACAAACAAGTTGATTGTTGAACTAAAGTGTCTTTTCACACAATAGAGAGCCAGAGATAGTTTCCCCTTTGCTTCTTCTTTGCACAAACCATATATACAAAGCCTCTTCCAATTTCAAATCTTTCTCATTTCTCATGGTTTACGTTTCTTCGACCCATTTTCACTATCCAATTTCGATGCAAAACTCATAATTTTATCCTTGTTACTTTTGATGTCAGAGACGGTAGCTTTCCCAACATTGAAAATCCTCGCAAGTGAAGACACAGTTTCACCTTTTCCTAGTCTCTTGATAATTTCTGTTTTCGTTTCAATTGACAAAACATTGCGGTTCCTTTTATATGTTTTAGGCCTTCTGGAAGATGCCATATCGCACAGAGAAATACTTGCACACCAAAATTATTCTGCTGTAGTAGCAGACACAATTATTTTAAGTTGAACTGTCTGTTTAGCCAGTGTACTGCCTAGAACGCACACGTACACTAGATTGGTAAACCAGATATTAACTGACTTTATGATCTAACTGACTTCCTGTACGTAAGCGACCGACCATTAGCCCATTCCATCCTCTACAAATTGTTCGCACACATTTGAAGCTTGCAGCATCAAAAGATTCAAAAATATAGTCTAACATGACTGGTGGCACGTGATTTTTTTTTTCTCGAAAAAGTGTTCGGATAATTGGATGTTCGGATAATTGGGGTTCGGATAAATGGAGTTCTACTGTATATATATATATATATATATATATATATATATATATATATATATATATATATATATATATATATGTTAGATTGTCGGCGACTGTGGCCTAATGGATATGAACGCAGTTTCATAATCCAGATATACCAGATCGCTTTGTGTGGATTTTTAACAATGGTATAAGCGCCGTACCGTTCAGAAAGCAATGGCAAACTACTGAATGAAAAAAAATTGCCTAGAAAAATCACAAACAGCCAATAAAAGCTGGGGCTGATTGCCACGTCCTGTAAAAGGATAAGCAACTAACTATATTAGATTACGAGGAAAAAATGCGCTGCAAGCACATGGAAAACAATTGATGAACACAAATGAAAAATTCATGAGCGTCACAGAAAGGGGAAAAGGTAGAAAGAATACGGCAACAGGAGGAAAAAGTAAGACTAAATAAGGAAGTAAACATGAGAAATAAAAATATATTACTTAATAAAGTTTAGGTAAACCACTCATCAATGTGCACTCAAAATTCCGTGTCACAAATGCAGTGGGCTCCTATCATCCGGTGGTAATTCATTCCACAAAAACAAATGTATGTTGACAATACCGTAAGCTGAAACAATAATACACTGATTTCCTGCTATTCGTACCAAACACTTGACAAGCGACTCCAATAACATATACTTCTCCTTCTTCGTCAGCGTTCTCTCTCAAATAACCACATCTCTCGTGTAAAGCTGGCAGTCTATGACTTCTCTCGTCACCATACATTTTCTCCCTCACCTGGAATGGAAAGGGCCTTGTGGCCACCCTTCTCTTCTCGTAGACCCGATAGTTTTGGAGTATGTGTTCTACTGTTTGTTTGTCCTCCCCAAATGTGCACTTAACTATGTTTTGAGCGAAAAATAGATTGTGTCGTTGTGACAAAATAACATCGATGTTCTCATTTTCCTGTACCATCATGTTATTAATTCTGTGCTCTTCACTTTCATTTTCCCACCTCTGACAGTATTTGGTATTTTCGAATCATTGTTTACACTTCCTTCCTTCAATTCTTGTCATGTCGGGGTTTCATCGACCATCCTTGCTTATTATTGTAATCACTCATTTTCGTTTGAAATCATATTGACACCTGGATCTGTTGAGTGAAATGTTGTTTACATATGCGTAACACACTTCCGACCAGACAGGAATGGAGCGCCCGATTAATACGTAAACAACCTTGAGATGGCCACAGTCATTTGTCTTATCACTTATAATGTTTTCTGTCTGGCTAGGTTGTTGCTTGAAAGTATTTTGCTAGACCAGGTAAATAATATTATCATTTCCGGGCAGACTTGCTGTAGGCAATGGTTACGATAAATTATCCATCTAGATTGAGATTATCTGTGACCAACGGAGGACGAAATACCTTATATGGGAAGTGACTTGTAAAAATCACATTCTGTGTGTCACACATGAATTTTCTATGAGAGGGGAGTGGGGTTATACCCCTGCCAGTATACGCGAGTTGCATGCTATTGATTTTGCATTTGAGATATTAAAATACAACATTTCTGATTGGCGCCTTGTCATATAGTAGCAACGTAGATGCATGGGCCGAATGTTGCCTTATAATCTAGCGCATTTTGAGTCTACTGATAAATTCAATTTGTCAAGAAGACAGACAAGACAGAATAAGAAATAGAATCAGGATTCTACTTTAAAGAACCGAGTATCTTGTAGACTTACATCGGAAGAAAACTCTACCTTTATTAATACGGAAAGCCCGGAATCCTAGGAACCTGAACACTAAGTCACAGTTTGATTCTATTTGTAGAGTAATACCCCAGACCACGTTTAAGACGCAAGTTAACCAAGTTGCCGAAACCTATTTCTCTGAGCCAGAAGTCTGCATTGCCCAAAAAGGTGTTTGGGATAAATTTGTACATTTTATAAGTCTATATTTTGCATTATTACCATCTGAAAATTGCGAGTGGATGTCCACGTCATACGAGGCTGGCAACCTCAGCATATAAAATTATAGTTTCATGAACCACCACTGCAAGAGCTGGTGACTGCTTCATGCGGGTTTCTCTTAGAGAACCAAAAGCAGAGGTAGTCCAAAGTTCCATGTGGAGCAGGGAGTGGATGATGACAGAAATAATGTACATGCTTATTATATTAACCTTTTCAACCAGTGCAAATGTATATGTTAACATGTTTTATAAAAATGCAATGGATGTTTTCTGCTGACTGGGATTAACTTTAATGCTCAGAGAGGGTAAAGTTCTGAGGCAGATAGAATGGTGGAATGAAAAAAGGAAGGGGGAACACCTGATTTTCCTTTCAGGAAACCCAATACTCAAAAGGGTATTTCATTCATTCATAACCCTCCACTCCCAAAGGAGCATAGGCCTTCAACAAACACATGCCAAGTCCTCCTGTCCCGTGCCATCATCTCAAGTTCTTTCCATGTTCTCCTCATCATTTTCACCTCTGTTTCCAACTCTCTTCTCCATGTACTTCTTGGTCTTCCTCTGCCTCTCTTGCCCTGGGGGTTCCAGAACAAGGACTGCCTTGTAAAGCTATCAACCGGTTTCCTCAGTGTGTGTCCTATCCATCGCCATCGTCTTCTTCTCATCTCTTGTTCCACTGGCACTTGTCTAGTTCTTGTCATCAGTTCCACGTTGGTAACCTTGTCATACCATTTTAATCCCTCTATTCTACGCAAGCACCCATTTATGAAAGTCTGTAGCTTTTTGGTTGTTGTCTTTGTTGTTCTCCATGTCTCCGAGCCATACAATAAGACTGACTTCACATTTGAGTTGAAGATTCTTATTTTCGTGTTGGATCCGATTTCTCTTGATCTCCATATATTTCCCAATGCAATGAAAGCTCCTCTTGCCTTTTGTATTCTTATTTTGATATCGCTGTCTGTCCCTCCAACTTTGTCTATATTACTGCCAAGATATGTGTATGATTCTACATCTTGAATTGGTGTTTCTTCAAGTTCAACCCTGTTATCATTACCTGCATTTATTCTCATTATTTTTGTCTTTTCCCTGTGTATTTTCAGACCCAATTGCTGTGACCTCTCATCGAGTGTTTTCAATTTGTCCTGCATCTGATTACGTTATGGGACAGAAGAGCCAAGTCATCAGCAAAATCCAGATCATCCAACTGCTTAGTCAGAGTCCACTGGATTCCATTTCTGTTGTGTGTTGTCGATGATCTCATAACCCAATCTATTGCCAGCAAGAAAAGAAATGGAGACAAGAGGCATCCCTGTCGCACTCCTGTTCTTATCCCAAACGGTTCTGTAAGCTGTCCTTCGTGAAGAACTCTGCATGTCATGTCTTCATATGTTTTCTTTATTAAATTAATGATCTTCAGGGGAACTCCATAATGCCTCATCAATTTCCAAAGTGATTCTCTGTCTACACTGTCAAATGCCTTTTCGTAGTCCACAAATCCGATGTATAGTGGTGAATTCCATTCCAGACTTTGTTCAACTATTATTCTCAAAGTGGCTATCTGGTCTGTACATGATCTGTTTTGTCGAAAACCTGCTTGTTCATCTCTCAGTTTCTTGTCTATGGACTCTTTTAATCTCTCAAGGATAATCCTGTTTAATACTTTTCCTGGCACTGATAGTAACATTATTCCTCTATAATTTGTGCACTCTTGTAAATTTCCCTTCTTAGGCAACTTAACCAGATATCCTTCCTTCCATTCTGCTGGTATCTCTCCTTTTCCCAGACTTTACCAAGTAATTTATATAACATCTCTGTAGCCGTGTCGATATCTGCTTTGATGGCCTCTGCTGGAATGCCATCAGGTCCAGACGCTTTTTCCCTCTCTTAGAAGCTTTATGGCTTTCTTTATTTCTTCCTTCGTTGGTCTTTCACCGTTAATTTGTAGCTCTTCTTCTGCTGGCTGGATGTCCGGCGGGTTTTGTGGAGCTGGTCTATTGAGAAGGTCCCCAAAATATTCTGTCCACCTCTTCATTTGCTCTTGTATATTGCTGAGCAGTTTCCCATTCTTGTCTTTTATGAGGCAACTTGTTTGCTTGTATTTCCCTGTTAGCTTCTTTGTGCTGCTATACAGTTCTCTCATATTTCCTTTGGCTGCAGCATCTTCTGCCTCTCTTGCCAACTCCTCAATATACTTCCTCTTGTCTCTTTTGATACTTCTTTTTACTTCTTTGTTTGCTTCTGTGTACACTTCTTGAGCCTTGGCTTTGGAGCTTCTAGTTTTGCTTGTGTTTAACTCTGCTTTCTTGTTTTTTTCTGTCTTTTATCTTATTGATGGTTTCTGTTGTTATCCATGCTTTTTGTTGTCTTTCCCTTTTCCCCAGTATTTCTTCACATGTCTCCTTCCATACTGTTTTGACCTGCTGCCAATAGTCTTCTGTATTCTCTACATCTTCCAGCTGTTGGAGCACTTGGAATTTGTTGGATACTGTGACCGCTAATTTGTCTCTTGTTTCTTGATTTCTTAGCTGTCCTACATTAAACTGTTGTCTATAATTTTGCATTGTTGCATATCTCTTGAGTTTCATTTTTATTTTGGCTATCAGAAGATGGTGATCTGATGCCACATCTGCTCCTCTATATACCTTTACATCCTGAAATGATGATCTAAACTTCTTGTTTATGCATATATGATCAATCTGATTTTCTGTTCTATGGTCTGGTGATATCCATGTTGCCTTGTGTATTCTCTTATGTGGAAACATGCTTCCTCCTATAGCCAGTTGATATGAAGCACAGAAGTTTGCGAATAGCTCTCCATTTTCATTCATTACTCCTAGCCCATGTTTTCCCATGACTTCTTCAAATCCAGTGTTGACTGTACCTATCTTTGCATTCATGTCACCCATCAAAATTGTGATGTCTCTTCTTTTACTTTATCCATAATTTCCTGTAGTTTAGTATAAAATGCTTCTTTCACAGACTCTTCTTTGTCATTAGTTTGTGCATAACATTGGATGACATTTACATGAATTTTCTTTTTAGCTGTTTTGAAAGAAGCTGTTATTATTCTGGGTCCAACAGCTTCCCATTCAATTAGTGCTTTCTGTGCTTCTTTAGATAACATAAGAGCTACCCCTTCACTGTGGTGTGAACTTTCGTCTTCATGTCCTGAGGACAGCACCAATTCACCTGTGATGAGTTTCTTCCTGTCTACCCCCTTCCACTTTGTTTCACACATTCCCAGAACCTCGATTTTGTATTCCCTCATTTCTGCTGCTACTTGCGCCACTTTCCCTTGTTCGTTTAATGTCCGAACATTCCAGGTGCCAAATCTGGAAGTTCTCCTAGAAGAAAGAAGGTTAGTCAGCAACACAGACTCCTTTCGGCTTTCTCTGTGTTGCATCATACGGCTCCGCGCGGGAGGACCTTCCCCTGTCTTGGATGGCTGTGTTTTATTTTCTTTATTTGACTTGTCCATATTTGTTGAAGTTTTTTGTGGTGTAAATTTTTTTTACAGGATGGTGTAACCGGCCCCATGCCCTACCCTCCTTAGTCGCTTTTTACGTCATGCTTGGTAGGGGACAGTGTTATCGTCCTATTATTTGGGTGCACTTTTCATAACTGTCGTTCTCTCCGGCAGTATCACTTCATTTCTTCATTCATCGTCCTATTATTCGGCATATTTTATGCCCTACATTTTTTGCTCTGAAGCCGCTCCCAGACTTGTTTACGTTTCACCAGGTGAACTGTATTATTATCGAGGTTAATTAGAACGGGCAGCGAATAATACGTTTATCACCTTAGGCGTCTAGCCACCTTTGATTGAGACGATCTGTGTTTACCCAATGTGGTCGCGCACGATCGATGAAAAGAAAGCCATATTGTCTGTCTGAGAGATCCGTCTGGGGGATCTACGCCAACACAGGTGATAATTAGATAATCGCTTCCGCTGGCCCGTCTTGGTATCAATATTACCGATAACCTGTCTGGGGAGATTATGTTGGGGCAGGAATGAGTTCACAGATTTGTTTGTGAGTTTGCATAAAGATGCAAGCGGAAGTATTACAGCCTTATTAGAAAGAGGTCACGCGTTGGAATTTTAAAATGTAATATTTTAAAACACGCGGGGGATATTATGATTTAACACCCCGACCCATATAGTCTAAAGAGCTTACCATTGGCTTAATTTGAGAGCCGGAATAGACTTCGACTTCCATTGGCAAATTCGTCGGAAGTACAATCTGGGATTTGAACTGAGAATTGGAAATATAATCTAGCGAAATCGGAGTCACAAATCAGACTGCATCGCCACGTCAAGCTAGCAATTCACCAGAGCCAGAAAGAGAAGGATCGGACAAAGGATTCCAAAATTATAAGTGACAGATCGAAGTATTTGGGCAACTTTAAAACTTAAAAGTAAACCCGCATTTTTAAATACAAAGACTGGAAACTTAAAGGACCAGGATCGAAGTATTTGGGCAACTTTAAAACTTAAAAAGTAAACCCGCATTTTTAAATACAAAGACTGGAGACCTAAGGAATCAGATCACCCGTCATAAGAGGAATACTAAAATTTCCCAGACCAAGTGATTCGAAAGCATCAACGTGCTGTGTCCATTCTAAACTGTGCCAGGAGATTGTGTTCCCAAAAGTTACTTTGGGGTAAGTGTAAACATTTATTTTACAAATGTGAATTTGACATGTTTTCCTTGCTAAGTGGTTATATATGAGGCTGGCAACCTCAACATATGAAAATAGTATGTTCATAAACCACTACAGCAAGCGCTGGTGTTTGTTTTATGCTAATTCGCTCAGAAACGCGAAAGCAGCAGCAACCCCAGACTCCGATTGGAGCAGTGATGAGTGATGATTACATCACATGTGCATCAAGTGTATAGTATCATTTTGTGAGATATATGTACCTTGTTAATTGTAATTCAGGCAAATCATTGCATTTCGCGCTGTCCAAGCACATATTTTCCCAGTTTAATACCCAGAAGAATATTGGTGATTTCTAATCATCTTCCCTGAGCTACGCTGTGTATACTCAAGAATATAATTATTCAGAGAGGCTAACATTGGTGGGTGGACAGCGAGACAATGCGCCTGTTAATTTGCAGCCCACAAATGTACTTAGCAGAGGCATTTGTTCTTTTTATTTTGTCTAAAGTTCGTGGAACGAAGCTATCAGACAGTTCGTGGTAAGAAGACGAAAGTTCGACGTCACTAGTTGTGAAGTAAAAGCAGGGAATCAACACTAACCGCCTAAATTGGACACGTTGTGTGAAGAAGTACCCTCATCACAGAAGAATTGACGAAACCACGGCTTCGGGACTCACTTAGACTAGCTAAGTTTTTAAAAAATAGGAAACAGCAAAAGGACCATTTAAAAAAAAAAAATATCAATCCTCAAACCAAAGTCTCAGTGAAGACAATTTTAATTACATCTAAAATTCACCATCATTTCATCGTTATTTTAACCTGTTAAAACTAATTTTTTTTAAAAATTTGTTACATGTTATTTTAAAACTAAACAATCATTGTTTATTCAGATATTATCAGTATGAACGCAAACGTATGAGCAAGACTCTTTAATTTATATACATACACTTAGACATATATTTACATATATAAAGCTAATTCTTAGAAAAGAATTTCGCTGGATTAACACCAGGGGGCTTGAACGAGCTAAAACCATTGCTTAATTCTTTATAAAAGGCAGCGGACCGATGTAAGTTAACAATTGCCCTGCCAATGCAGCATTGTTCTTGACTTCGGAAAAAAGCTAAAGCCAGAGAAGTGTGGTGAATGCCGAAAAACGCTAAGACAGAAGCAGAGAAAGCCAAGTCGGTAGCCTAAGAAAAGAAAAAGCAAAGGAAAAAGAAGCAGCAGAAAGAGAAAAGGAGAAAGCATTCGAAAAGCCGAAAAGGACGCGAACAGAGCCCACGTAATCAGAATGAAAGAATTACAGGAGGAAGTTTCCTGGAATTTCGGGATTTTTGTGTGTGTCGAGTCACGTGAAAAAATGAACGAGACCCAGGAAATCTTAAAAGGTATTCCTTACTTCCGGGAAATTTAAAGTCAGGAAAAATCATAAACACTAATAACAACTACTGCTTCGTGCGTGCAGAAATATGAAAAGTGATAATGACATAGCAAATCAGAGGCACATCTTCAATCCAACCTGCAAGTCTGGAAGGAAGAGCTGGAGAAGAGAGGGATGATCATAAGCAGCTCGAAAACAAAAACCATGGTGATATCACGAGAGGAAAGAAGACATCATATTACGCTGGGAGAACAGGCCCTAGAGCAGGTCGACCACTTTAAATACCTTGGAGCTGTCATAGCCCGGAAGGGAGGGATCAAAGAAGAGTTTGCTACCCGAAGAGCAGCAGCTGGGAGAATTTTTTTCAAGCCATAAATCGAGGATTCCTCATCTAAAGAGAAGCTGGTAAGAAGACAAACATGACTGTATACCGTTCCACCTATGTCCCAGTCTTGACGTATGGATGCGAGTCATGGGCAATGACTACAACCCACAAAAGTCAGATCCAAACCTCAGAAATGAGGTATTTGAGGAAGGTGGTTGAAGTAACACGAGGAGACATGGTCCGCAACCAGACGATACGTCAAGGCCTAAAAACCCAACCCCTGCTGACCCAAGTAGAACAGTCCCAACTGAGATGGTTTGGCCATGTCTGCAGAATGGGAGAAGATCGGCTACCATGGCAAGCATGGGAAACTAAGAGCCAGGAATCCAGACCTACAGGACGACCCAACGTCCACTGGGAGGACAACATTAGACAATCTTTGAAATACAGAGGACTAGAATGGAACCAAGCCAGGGGGAAGACAGCCGATATAATAGTATAGCGCGCTCTCTTCCAAACCTCTACACCTCACGGTAGAAAAGGAAGGACTAAGTAAGTAAGTAAGTAAGTTAATGACATAGCAAATGATGCTAGAGAATTCGAAATGTCAACTTTAATGAGAATAGTGCTGCTGAGTACCAAAGAAATAAAAGAACTGATACAAATAAAGAACAAAACCTTGATACTATCTGATAATTAGTGCCTTGAGTCAAACTGTACTTGTGATATAAATGGTGCCTCCACCTGCTATGTCCAGTGCCTAGGCGGAAAATTATGACCTGGTCTCACCTAAATAGCTGGTGACAGGCATCATTTTTTATATGGTCTGGGTGCTCATTTCCCCATTTGTACTGGTATGTAGATTGCATGGTATCTCTGCACCTGTGGCATCGGACTCACAGTAACAGTTTTTAGTGTTGTCACAGTAACAGTTTTTAGTGTTGTCACAGTAACAGTTTTTAGTGTTGTCACAGTAACAGTTTTTAGTGTTGTCACAGTAACAGTTTTTAGTGTTGTCACAGTATATTTCAGCGTTCTTCATCGCAAAGCATGATCTAAGATAGGGGATTGTTTCTTTCTCATGTGAGTAGCAAGTTTCCTTTTTGTACTGGTCTCTTTCATGATATCCTCATTACTTTTTTAACTGTTTTCTTTCATGACAATCCTCATTACTATTTTTTAGCGATCTACTTTCATGACAATCTTCATTACTCCTTTTTAGTTATCTTCTTTCATGACATCCTCATTACTCCTTTTTAGCTATCTTCTTTCATGACATCCCCATTACTCTTTTTTAGCTATCTTCTTTCATGACATCCTCATTACTCTAGCTAGTTGTCTATGTTGTTGTTGATGTTAAGGCCACAAACCACTGAATCTTGTTTTGTGTATGGGATACCCGGTTCAACCCCATATGGGTTATAATTTGGGTATATGGTGTTCCTTTTTTCTATATAGTACATTACATTTGTTGTTTTTCCAGACTGCAAATTCTCTGGCGTTTGGTGTGGCATCTTATAAAATCTTTTTGTGTATCCCTTCCCTGTTTTTGAGTATATCTCCCGTCACCCTGTTGAGTTTTGGGATGTTTGTACTCTGACTATGTTCTTAACATTCTTATGTAAAAGCACATTTCTGTAGCCTCCAGAGCTTTCTCGTGCTTCTTTATTAACTGTCCATGACCCGTATGTTAGGGTAGGCTCTATATAATAACGAAGAGCTTCCTTTCTGACTTCCATTGACGAAGTATTGTAGCATACAATCCTTATTATTTAATGGAACACTGCTTTTGCCTGGGCTTTCCTATTCTTTACCTATGCTGGGGCGTACTTATAGTACTTGGCACTCGGTGTGGGCCTTTCCATCTGTACCTCACATAAAACATTCAAAAAATAAATTGTGCTTCAAAGTAAATTTTTAAATAGTATGGTACTGTCATAATAATGTCGGATTGACTGTCACTCGGGGCGGACTCTCCTTAGTACGCTACTGCACCTCTGAAATATACTACTCGTCAAAAGTCAAGGGCCACTTAGAAAAACCTTGGTTGAAACCATAAAACAAATCTGATATAAACGTAATTGGTATCAGTCAAAACGGCATTTATTGAATACCAAATTGACATGTCATGTAAAGAAATGGAAACACACATTCAAACGCAATTAAGCTGTAAAGTGTGTCAACCACCTTTTCAAAAGTCACACAATAGATATTGGACAAATAGACATTTCAAAATCGGGTATGACCACCGTTTGCAGCAAGGCATTCAAGATAGCGTAGACGCATCGAGTCCACAAGGTCCGAAGAGTATCCTGAGGAACAGCTTGCCATTCCTGAAGCAGAAATGCAGTCAGCTGTGCAACATCCATTGGCAGGGGGTGATTTGTTGACAATCTTCGACCAAGAACATCCCAGAGGTGCTCAATCGGAGAAAGGTCAGGTGAATGAGCTGGCCACGCCATCCTGATGATCCCATGTTGCTGAATAAACTCATTCACCACACGAGCTCGATGGGGTCGAGCGTTATCATCTTGGAGGATGGCATTACCACCTTTGGCCTCCAGAGCAGGCTGAACAATTTCGTTCTGGTATCTTGGGCTGGTCAAGTTGCCTTGGATGATGTAGAGTGGGGTCCTGTCGTGTCAGTAGAAGCCTCCCCAGACAATGACAGAACCCCTACCATAACGATCCACCTCTCGAATTGTGTCATCAGTAAATCGCTCTCCTGGTCGTCTCCAAACTCGAATCCTGCCATCATTGAATGACACAGTGAAGCGAGATTCATCAGTGAAGAGAACTTGACTCCATTGTTGCCTTGTCCATCGGATGTGCTCGCGACACCAAGCAACACGGGCTCTGCGATGAGGAGGCGTAAGAGGTATTCTGACTGCAGGACGTCGAGCAGCCAGTCCAAATTCATGTAAACGTCTGCGAATGGTGCTTTGACTGACATTAACGTTTACAGTTTGTCTCAGCTGACATCTTAGAGTGGAACAAGTCACTGTTCGATGGCGCAGGGCTGACAACAAGAGGTACCGGTCATCATGTCTATTGGTGCATCTAGGGCGACCTGGCCGGTGGCGATCCTCCACACTTCCTGTGGCCTGAAATCTCTCCAAAATTCTTTGGATAGTAGAGTGTGACACTGCAAGCCGTCTAGCAGCCTAACGGACAGAAAACCACTTTCAACCCACGCTATAGCCCTCATTCTTTGTAAGGTGTCACAACTTCTTCTCGGTGGCATGGTTTTTGCAAGTGATGAAACTACCCTATGTCTGCTGATTGTAAAACAAATTAAGAGTGAACTCTGTTCACGAAAAGTCGCCATTGCACGCGGAATGTCAATCAGCACGATTACTTCACCTGTTTGGTTGTACGGTAGTTTGAAAAAACAGATTAAAAATGTGAATTTATGGTCAGCAAACCAAATTGCACGTGATCACCGTGGTTGTCGGTGAGTTGTTTTTATGCTTAACGTGCATAGAGGACTGTCAGAGGAAGATATTGCATCCATTTTTACTAAAAACTTCCTTCATTTAATCATTCTTTGCGCTTATATAAAAGTGTAAATAATAGGGTGGCCCTTGACGTTTGACGAGTAGTATACATATATATATATATATATATATATATATATATATATATATATATATATATATATATATATATATATATATATATATATATATATATATATATATATATATATATATATATATATATATATATATATGTGGTAGCGTGGGCGAGCTGATGATGATGATTATATTGTGATATGTGATCACTCTCTTTTCACACTCGCGCCGACCCGAACAACAATAAAAACTCTTATTCTGAGGCAGGGGCTGTATTTATTTTTACAACCCATTCAGTGACAAAGCAAACATTAAACAAATAAACTAGCGAACATAACAAAACAAAACTAAACAAAACACCCAACAGTGCCCGATGCTAATCTGAAGAAGCAAACAAAGCACAGAATAGTTAAAATCATAATATAATACTGAATGAGAAACACCACGCTCTCACCTGTCAAACTGTCCTACGCCGCCACCTGACACACTCAACTATCACACACACTCATGTGTGTCGTCCAATGCGACTAGTATGGTGTTGTGCATGAGGCTGGCAACCTCACCGTGTAACACAGATTGCTACCAAAACCACTACTGCCCGAGCATCTGAATGCTTAATATGAAGGCAAACCACACTGTTGGCCCCATGCTCCCTCAGGAGCGGAGAAGATAAATATATATCTTGAAGTGAGCCCACGTGCTCTCACAACCATTCCTCACATAACCATAATTAAATAATCATAAAATGGACATAAAATAATATTCAACTATATGTACAACAAATACTCTCAATAACGAGAATAAACCACCACCTCGCAACTGATCTATCTCAATATTCGTTACTGCATTCGGAAGCATGTCGTATGTGACGACTGGTGCGCCTGGCAACAAGCGTGTCGTATATGACCACTGATGAGACTGGGAATCTCATCACATGAAACACATCGTTACCGAAACAAATCACTGCCATAGCATATAAATGCTTTATGCAGGCTTCTGTTGGATTCAGCCGCACTGGTGTCGCCCTGCTCCGCAAGGAGCAAACAGCAACATTTATGTCTCAAATGCGCTTTACGCCCAAGGAGTGGCCTCGCGCTCTCCAGAAATCTAAATGACTATTCTCACCTCACAGTAACCCATTAAATATATACAGTAGAATTATGATAAGTAGGCTATCGTGAAATACACTCAATTATTTTTACATTAAAGAAATAAAATAATTACTCTTGACTTTAACAAAACTGGCATTAACACGAAAACTATCTCTTTCCTTTTCTGGGGAAAATTATCTTAATCTGCTTCCCACCCACGTGTCAATTCACACAATATAAAACTGGCGTCTTCTTTATACACACGCATGGTGACGCGCCGCCTTTCATGACCACGTGGCCGCCATCTTGATAACAGTCAATATCATCTAAATTCAAGTAAAAAATCGCTTCTCTGTCCAGTTTCATGTATAAAACACTCTCCTACTAAATTTGCCCTTCTCTGATGAATGGAATACTTGATACTAAACTCTTACATATGTGATTTGGGCTTTGCGTGCCTAATAAAACCGATCAAACATTATTTTCACTCATCTATCATTTCAAGACTAAATCATAATGTCCTAAAAAGACATTTCCTTTGGAAACACATCTATCTATATCACTAAACATTAAAACAGCCACATCGATATTATTTCCGAATTATATAAAACTAATGCTAATTTAAATTAACTCACGTGCTCAAGGCATTTACAGCTTGGCTCTGTCTGTCTTCTTCGTCTGTTCTCACTGGGTGGCTGTCTCAACAATAGACCAGTTTCGCCGCTTGCTACCCCTTTTATAAGCCCTGGCCTAACCACTCACTTTACTGCGCGCTAGGCGTATTAATCTTGGCTACTTAAATATCACACGCGATTATCGCTTTAGGAATAGCGAAAACACAGAAATATACACTATTTCTAGAGCAAAAACACAATTCTACACCACAACTCTATTTTTAAGGCTTTATTGTGGCCTCATTACATATCTTCTACTTCAGACTTTTCACAACCCAGAATGCTTCGCGCACATCGAAAATAATCTGCCTAGAAACAGGTAGGGGGCGGGCGTCTCCTTTTCGGCCCCATCACATATATATGTATATATATACATCGTCCCTCCAATGTTATTAATGTTTCTAGGCATGAATCTACTGACTTAATTAATTTAAAACTATTCCATTTACTTTGGTAATGCATTCTGGAGAAACCATCTTTTTATAGATGACACTTTTTCTTTCTGTTTTTTAGGCTAAACCTTTATTTTCATTTTCTGTGACTTTTGTATCAATCATTTCCTGTACCTCTTTCTCACTTTTTTGCTACTAAGACTGCATCATCATTGTGCATAAAAGATATAGAGTCGTACACATAACTTGGTAATAATATAGACAGAGTTGGAGGGACAGACAATGATATCAAAATAAGAATACAAAAAGCAAGAGGAGCTTTCATTGCATTGGGAAGGAAACATATGGAGAACAAGAGAAATCAAGTCCAACACGAAAATAAAAATCTTCGATTCAAATGTGAAGTCAGTCCAATTGTATGGCTCTGAGAGCAACAAAAACCACAACCAAAAAGCTACAGACTTTTACAAACTTGTGCTTGCGTAGAATAGAAGGACTGAAATGGTATGACAAAGTCACAAATGTGGAATTGATGACAAGAATCAGACAAGTGCCAGTGGAACAAGAGTTGAGAAGACGCTGGCGATGGATAGGACACACATTGAGGAGACCTGATGATGGCATTACAAGGCAGTCCTTGTTCTGGAATCAACAGGGAAAGAGAGGCAGAGGAAGACCAAAGAACACACGGAGAAGAAAACTGGATACAGAGCTGAAAATGATGAGGAAAACATGGAAAGAACTTGAGTGGATGGCACAGGACAGGAAGACTTGGCATGTGTTTGATGAAGGCCTATCCTCCTCGGGGAGCTAAAGGGTATTGATTGATGGTTTAAAATTCAGAATCAGAGTCCGGACATTATGTACCGATTCCGACTCCATTAAAACGAGCGACTTAACGACTCCGACTACATTATCTCTGATTTCAATTTTTTTTTATATAACTTCAACCAGCTCATGCTCCTGACATGTCCTCTATGGGTCTCTCTATATTTTCACTAGGTTAAGTGCTACGCATAAATTGTGATAGTCGGCCACTGCAAGATAATGGTCAGAGAAAGCTACAATTATAGTAGGTATTTAAAAGATACCGTGACATAAATAAAATCTTTACCGCGGTCCATGAATGTCACGATAAAAATAATTATGAAATGATCATTATAAAGCATTATAAAGTCGGCGTGCTTTTAAACCACAATTTATTGATACAGTAACAATATTAGTCTGCTAGAGAGGCCCGCAATTGTCAAAGTTATAAACATCGCTGCTTTTATGAGTTTTTATTTCTAATACAAGCTAACTCATAGATGTGTGAAAGTGAGATTCATTAGCTAGGTATATTTTAAAACTAGATGTAAAAACAGGACATTGCATGTTTATTATATTTAAAAAAAAATAATTGCAAAAAGCTTTAGTAAAATGTATATAACTGCATACATTCAATTATATTTTCTGTGATCTGATTGCCCCCCTTGAACAACTCGGGTAAAAATAACTTCATCCCTTGAAAGGAATGAGGCAAGGATTAAAATTCTTTTTTTCATACTTTAATTTTTCACATTCCTTGAAAAGAAGTAGAAAAACGTAAAATTTCTTCTTCAAAACTTTACAAATATTTAAAGTGACTTCTTTCAGAATCAATATGTTGGCTTTAATTCTTACCCCGTCATTTTTCTGACTGGTATACCTGCTTGTTTTTAAAACCATTATTACTGTAACAAAACTAAGCATGACATTTACAATTTTAATTCCAGTTACAAAAATTTTGTATTTTAACATTAAGTGGCCGCCTTTAATCTTTACCGATACAGAATCGTCTGTTATTGTCACGTGACCACGTCTTTGAGGTGCAGACATTATCTCTACCTGCTGAAAGATTAGATGGCACTACGGCAGAAGTTATTTCAACTTCCGAGCTCATCTCTTCCATATGCAGTAACCAAAAATCAAAAGGTTTATCTGTTTATTCGGTTTAAACACATTTTGAATTGTAATTTAACAGACCCGCTGTTGGAAGGAAAGTGTTTTCAGCGAATAATGCATTGTTGACCGTACATGCCTAGCCACAGAACGCTAAAAACAGCACCTACAGGAATCTTCTATTTGATTCGCAACAAAATGTTCACAGAGATAGTTCCTTTTTTTAAAATACTTGCTCGCGGACGACTGCGAGGCTTTCTACTCGCAGGGTGGAAGCTAGGTTCTTTTGTTCTTGTCACGTCTGGCGAGTATCGGAGACGTGTCGCACGCACGAAAGAACGATGGCAAACGAGCATACTTTTAATTTGCGAAGAGTATCTAAAATTGTTCAATTTTGTTTAAGGATTCTCTCTGCTATTTCAAAGTGTTTTGATTACCAACCCTAGAAACGATAAGCAAATGTTCGAAAGGGTTCGTTAGCGGAGCAACATATCTACACTTTATACACAACAGATAGTCACCGGAAAGAGGAACAGTCTGGAATAATGAATGTAACAACACGGCAATAACGGGTTAGAAAATTATAAAGCAGTAAGAACTGACAGTTCAAGATAAGAATACTAAGGGCAGGAGGAGCTTTTATGGCACTGGGAATTGTATGAAGCTGTATCGAAATCAAGTCCAACACAAAACTCAGAATTTTAAACTCAGGTGTCAAGCCAGTCCTATTGTATGGCTCTTGAACATGGACAGCAACAAAAACAAGTAAGGGGCTGCGGACTTTAATAGGCGTGTGATTATATAGAATAGAACGATTGAAAAAGTGTGACAAGGTCACCAATGTGGAACTCATGATACCAACCAGACAAGTGCCAATAAAATATGAGATGAGAAGAAGACGCTGGAGATGGAAAGGACACACACTGAGGAAACCTGTTGATAGCATTATAAGGCAGTTCTTGTTCTGGAATCTCCAGGGTATGAGAGGTAGTGGGAGACCGAAGAACACAAGGAGACGAGACCTGGAGACAGACATGAAAGGAATGATAAAGACATAGAAAGACCTTGAGGTTATGGCACGTGACAGGAAGACTTGGCATAAGTTTGTTGAATGCCTATGCTCCTTCAAGAGATACAGAGTGATCAATGAATGAATTAATGGATGAATGAATGAAAGAATGAATGAATGACAGATTTACTGGAGTCCAGCATTGTCGCGAATTGACAGTAAATTTGAGTTTTCCAATCCATCCCAGCCCTTCTCCTGATCTTACTCTTTAAATTTTTCTATTTTTTCCGGCTATATGAACTTCAGGTTTTTTGTTTTTTTTTTAACTCTTCTATCGCGGCCGTAGCCTTTTTATTTTCCGCTCAGACCGAGGCGTGTCTGGCTTTTGATTTCGCGTCTGGCCCTCATTATAAATTCATTGCTCAGTCCTCAGTTGTCGGCTCTTATCCAGCTTAAGATAACATTGCATAAGACACACCTGCAGGCATGTTTGTAGTACGCCAGCCCAGGGGACGTTACTCACACGTAATAGTGTTTTGACCACTATAGCTCTTGTAGTAAGGCGGAGCAGAGAGTCAACCCTTTGAAATCTGGGTAATGTTAGGAATTACAGGGAAGTTTGGTCTCTGATGTAGATTCTAAACTAATGTTTATGTTACTCGGGGTTACGCTAGAAAGCGGAGCGACCGCAACACCTGCACAAAGCATGCGAACGCAGATGGCTAGGTCAGCGTCCCTTTCTGAACTATATAGCATGATAGATTTTAACTGTCTTTACACTCGTTAAAAACTGAACCCGAGGTTAAAACCGATTGAGACACAGGGGTTGTGAGTGTCATAAAATTAACCATGATACAACGTTAAAATATCTCCAATGATACAACGTAGGGATAAAAACTAATGCGTAAGCTACTAGAATACATGATCGCCCACGCCGCGGGTCATCACCCGCCATGGAAATTAAATTGTTAAACGTGAAGGCAAAACATTACCCTTGGAACGGGATGAGAACGGAGATCAAAAGGAAAAATCTGACTGAAACGCGTGCTTGAAACTAGCAAGGCTAAAAGACGCAATTGGTAGGGAAAGGAGGAAAAAGTCACGTCCCCAAGTTGACACAAGGTAAAGAAATCGACAAAAGGGACCTTAGCTATTATACGCAACAGTCATTTCTTGGACGCTTTTGCGATAACTTAGTCCGTTTATTTGAATTCAGCGGCAAAAGCAGTACAGAAGATGCTAGAAAATATTTCGAAAAACCAACTAACCTTGAAAAGTAACTTTTTCTTAATAATGATGTTAGGAATATAAAACCTAGCTGGCCGGATGGCCCATCTTGAGCAGTGAAATAATATGCTTTCATTTATACAGACGGATAGATAATAAGAAAGATATTGACAAAAGACTGTGTTGTTCATATCAGCGAGCGTCTGCATTGAAACAAAATATGTCCCTCATTTTCAAAAACTGCAGCCTTGAGACTCAAGTGCTAAAATCTAGTTGGAATGAAAGAGACGGGATGGGATGGTGAATTGTGGCTAAAAATAACTTTAAAGGCAAAATTGTGTAGGGGAAGGCGGAGTTGGTTCAAAAAACAAGTGGTTTTTTTGTGTGAAACGCAAGTAGAGACAGACGGACCAACAGACAATAATGCATACTTGACTGAGGTATGACTGAAATGACTTTTTGGTAGGAGGTTTGAATTTGAAAAGGAAAAGGCGGTGATTGGCCATAGATGAATATATTATCGGCGCTCAGACGCGCATCTTTGCCATTCGTCATAAGTTGTCCTAGTAGACACAGTGAATTATTTAGTGGTGTAATTCCCAGAAGCTAATTGAAATATTTAGAGGGACGCCATACTAAAGCCAGCAGCTCAGCTGAGTTTTGCTAGCAATTAACTGTGTTCTATATTCATAATTCTGGTAAGACTGAAAGTATTTCTTTGTATATTTAATATTTGTTTAATGTTTCGAGTGATTTGATACTGCCATATCAAAATCTATCCCTTACAACAAGTAAGGATTCGCTCTAGACCCCCCGCCCCAGTTCAGGGTCTAGAGACAAATAAAATACATAAACTCCAGCAAGGATTATGAAAGACAGATCAAGTGTTGAGATCAGTGGAACATATCACCTATCCTATTCTATGGCAGGAAGCTAATGAACATATTTCAGAATATGTAGTCTGGGAGAACTTATCCTATGTAAAACCAAATTGGTAAGATGTGTTGTATGGTCAAAGAGATCTGACCCGTCTATGTGGTGTTGTTGTTGTGTGTAGTGTTGTGTCCAGAAATGGTTTAGAGGATGGAATTCTGACACATGACCAATACTTTATTGCAGAACTGTGAGTTTTTATTTGGCACCAATGTGGTGTCAAATGAGGTGTTGAATATTACAAGAGTGGACCCGTGCAGTTTATATTTTGGCAGAGCACCTGATATTGCCCCCAAGCACGGAGAGGTGGGGCCACCTGATTCCAGCACCAGATTACTCATTCAAGATACGTGAGCGTCTGGACTGCTGAATACTCACCAACTTAATTTCTAACACCAATTATAATATCAATAAATGGACAATGTGTAGTCGCCATAGACAGGGAGTGATGAGGTCACCCCAACAGCACATCCATTAAACATTCTCCCAGAAAAATTACAACCATAAACAGTAGTAATATTAACTAGTATTGTAAAATCCATATGTACACTCCTTTCATTTATTATGCCATATATTCATGCATTTCATTAATAATTGCAAAACCTTTCATATGTTCTGACCAAAATAAAACCTTGGTTCAGAACAAATAAACTTAAAGAAAATTCATTATCAAAAATTTTACACAGCTTGAGTTAGTTCAGTGTGTCATAACATTTTATTAATATTATTAGACTTATTAAATATCTGTGTGTGTGTATGTACACTACCACAACACATTACATATCATTACCCTAGAACTTTAACGTAGCCACATTCATTAGAAAAAAAGATAGGTGTGAGGTCGTAGTGGTAGCAAGAAGGGCCTTCTGAAAATTCACAGCTACATTTATCTCAGGAGCCTTCACAGCTGACCTCATGCATCACATTAAGTAATATCACAATCATACAATACCATCAATCCACTACATATATTGGGGTCTCTTGTCCCGGGATAATTAGCCTATCAATAATATTAGGATTTCCTGAGGGGAGAAATAAATTATGGCGGAGCTAGCCAAATTCAGATCAGCTGCTGTGCTAACGGCAAAGGATATGGGAATGGATGGTCAGGTTTTAATTCAATATGTAACGGCTGAATGTGATAAGTATATTGAACGGGAAGAAAGAAGATTAGAAAAAGAGGCTGAAAGAAAATTAGAGTCTGAAAGTTTGGCTGAAGAGAAGAGGTTAGACGCTGAAAAAGAAATTAAGAGGCTGCAGGTTGAGGCAGAAGAAAAACGACAGCAAAGGGAGGCAGAAGATAAAAAGGCCGAAAGGGAGGCAGAAGATAAAAAGGCCGAAACGGAGGCAGAAGATAAAAAGGCCGAAAAGGAAGCAGAAGATAAAAGGTTGACTGCCGAAAGGGAGGCAGAAGATAGAAGGTTGCAGAGGGAGCACGAATTACGACTAAGGGAGCTGGAGCTACAAGGCCAGGCTCCTGAAAATGGTGCCAGCCCTTTTGCCTCAGATGCTACGCCCAGTCTGGGAGCCTCAACATCAGCTATGGGGTTTCATTTAGACCATTTTGTTGAAAAAGACGATGACATAGAGGGGTACCTAGGACGTTTTGAGTTATTAGCTACTACATATGGGTTAGAGAGAGAGAGGTGGAGTTTAAAGTTATCACAGGGACTGAGAGGTACTTCTTATGAAGTCTTCGCAAAAATGAACAGAGAAGACCAGGACAATTATGACATGTTAAAGCAGGCTTTGTTATTGAGGTACGAAAAAAATGGTGATTTTTATCGTAAGAAATTTAGAAATGCCAAACTGTTGTCTGGGGAGACATACCACCAATTCTCTGCCAGACTGGAAACCTATTTGGAGAAATGGACTGCTCTGGGGAAGACCCAAGATCTTAAAGAAATGATCATGATTGAGCAATTGAGAGAGTCCATGGCTCCAGACATGAGAAAATTTCTCATGGAACAAGGTGCAGAGAAGTTGGGGGAGGTTTTAAATGTCGCTGAGAGGTATCAGGCAGCCCAGGCAGAGGTAAGTGGTGCTAAAAAGAAGCACATAGACAATTTTAAAGCTCCACAGCAATTTAATAAATTTGATAATAGAGAGCAGGGAAATAAAGGTAGGACAAACTTTGAACGGCCAAGAAATGACTACCGAGACAGAAACTC
Organism: Oreohelix idahoensis; assembly: GCA_024509875.1. Classification (NCBI taxonomy): domain Eukaryota; kingdom Metazoa; phylum Mollusca; class Gastropoda; order Stylommatophora; family Oreohelicidae; genus Oreohelix; species Oreohelix idahoensis. Next base: position 185,956 of record JAMPIV010021784.1, on the reverse strand, counting down.
ACAGTTCAATGACCAAAAATCCAATGAAAGAAAACCGTTTAACCAAGGAAAAAGATGGTGTAAATGGTGCAAGAAAGATAACCATAACACCGAATTTTGTAGAAGGAAACCTTCAAACATTGCTGCAATGAAGTCGGGGACGCAAAGATTAAAGGTTAATCCTAAGGGACAGCAGGAACCTTATCACCCCCCCCAGTTTGTGAGGATGTTATTTGTAATGGGGTCACCATAAGGTGCCTTTATGATACAGGTTTGGATTATGATTCAGTTGTGAAGTCTAGCCTAGTGGACCCAAGTCAGTATACCACAGAAACAGTGGAAATACAAGGGGCAACTAAGGACATACCACTCATGACACTTCCCATCGCAAGGATAACGGTGAAAACTCGCTATGTGGAAGGAGAAATCAGAGCAGCAGTGATAGATGAACCAATCTACCCTCTGATATTGGGGTGTAGATACGTCTTCTTGGGGAATCCCGAGAGACCTGTGATCATGGCGACAGTGCAGACCAGGTCAAAGAAGAAGGAGGAAGAAGGTGAACCTATAAATGCTCATCCAGAGGAGATGAGGAAGGCGCAGGCTGAGGATAGGACACTCAAGCCATGTTTTAAAAAATTGCCCAAATGCCACACACCTCCGAGCAAGGGGGAATATTTTATGAAGAACAAACTCTTATACAGGAAGGCCGGAACTGGAACAAATGGTCACAACCAGCTGGTTCTTCCCACTTCATATAGGGATAAAGTGATGGAACTCGGGCATGCGATTCCCTTCAGTGGTCACATGGGGATCAGCGCCACAGGACAGCGTATAGCTTGTCATTACTTCTGGCCAGGGATAACGGAGGATATAAAAAGATATGTCAAATCCTGCCCAGAATGTCAAAGGGTAGCTCCAAAGCACTGGACTGCTCCTGCAACTCTAGGGGAAATGCCCATAGTGGGAACACCTTTTGAGAGGGTTGCAGTGGATATTGTAGGACCTCTCACTCGGACCAAGAGGAGGAACAGTTACATCCTTACTCTGGTGGACACTTGTTCTATGTGGGGAGAGGCGGTAGCCCTGCCATCAATTGATTCAAAACATGTAGCAGAGGCACTACTTACAATATTTACCCGATTAGGATTCCCGCATCAAATCTTGACGGATAATGGTTCTCAGTTCAAGGGGAAACTAACGGAAGAAGTTTTTAAGCTATTTCAAGCCAGACACTTTCATTGTAGTCCGTACCATCCGCAAGGGAACGGCCAGGTAGAGAGGACCAAACGGGACTCTCATTTCTATCCTGAGAAAGCTGGCACACGAAAAACCAGATCTGTGGGATCAGTTCCTGCCCGCCGCATTGTTTGCGTACCGGGAGGTACCACATAGTTCAACCGGGATGCCGCCCCCAACATAGCTATTAGGGACGCCAATAAAAAGTCCATAAGCAGCTGTATTAAGGACCTGGACAGATGAGAAGGCGGAAGAGACTGTTACCTCATCTTATCAATACGTGAACGAACTGACCACTCGTTTGAAAGCTGGATGGAAACTGGCAAATGATAATTTGAAACAAGCCAGGAAGAAACATGCAGCATATTTTAATAGGAAGGCAAAGGACAGAGAACTGGCAGTGGGAGAGAAGGTGCTGCTTCTACTACCCGGTAGCCAGAATAAATTACAAATTGGATGGCAAGGTCCATATACGGTTCTAGAGAAGGTGTCTAGAACAAACTATAAAATTGACAAAAAGGGGAAGGAGAAAGTTTATCATGTAAACCTGTTAAAGAAGTATCTGGACAGACCACTCCAGGAAAGCACCCCCTTACTGACCTTAGCTATCGCAACTCAAATGCAAAAAGGAACCACTCACCTCACATGAATACCCATTACATCCTTGTGAAACAGCAGCACAGGTAAAAGTCAGTAAGCACCTGACTAAAAACCAGAGGGAGAGAGTTCAACAGGTTCTGGAGGAACATATAGATGTATTAACAGATAAACCAGGCCATACAAATTTGCTACAGTATGACATGAAACTGGTAGACTCAAACCCAATCTGTATGAGAGCCTATTCTATTCCGTTCGCGAAGGAGAAGGCATTGAAGGAAGAAATAGATTATTTGTTGAAGGAGGGGATTATTTCACACAGTGAATCATCTTTTAGTTCTAGTGTCGTTTTGTTGAGAAAACCGTCTGGGGAACACAGACTGTGCATAGATTACAGGAAACTGAATGCTGTCACAGAAGGACAAGTGGATCCATTACCAGACACAAAACAGTTATTTGCCAGACTGAACAAGGCAAAATACTTTTCAAAGGTGGATCTTAGTAAAGGCTATTACCAGATCCCAGTGAAGCCTGAAGTGAGACCTTATTTGGCTTTTAGCACTTCGGATGGACATTATGAATTCAATATGCTACCATTCGGACTGAAAAATGCTCCGAGTGTGTTTTCAAGGATGATGCGCAAATTGTTGGATCCCCTGAATAACCCATGTATCACGAATTTCATGGATGATATTCTCGTCGCCACAGAGACATTTGAAGAACACATTGAAGCTCTGGAGATGTTGTTTGATAGACTTAGGGAGGCGAACTTAACTGCTAGGCCAACAAAATGTTGTATTGGATGCAAAGAGTTGGAATTCTTGGGACACACTGTATATCAGGGTAATATGACCCCTGATCCTAAGAACTTGGAAAAACTGCAGAGAGCACCTAGGCCACAAACAAAAAAGGACGTGCGATCATTCGTGTCGTTATGCGGATTTTATCAAAAATATATCAAAGATTTTAACCCTATTTGTGCTCCTCTGACTGATCTGACTCGCAAGGGACTTCCAGATAAAATTATTTGGACTGCGCAATGTGAACTAGCGTTCCAAGAGTTAAAGGAAAAACTCACTAGCAAGCCTATTCTCAAACTGCCTGATTTGACACAGGACTTTGTCTTAAGAACCGATGCAAGTAATGTGGGACTCGGAGGGGCTTTGTTGCAAAGATCATCTTCACCTGATGGGGAACTGAAACCAGTCGCTTATGCAAGCCGTAAATTGAATAAGGCGGAACAAGGATACTCCACAAGCGAAAAAGAATGTTTAGCGTTAATCTGGGCAATAAAGAAGTTTCAAATCTATCTGTATGGTAGGACTTTTGTGGTCGAGACGGATCATCAGCCTCTCGTATTCTTATCTCAGGCTAAGCATGAAAACGCAAGATTGCTGAGGTGGTCTTTATTGCTTCAACCTTATCAGTTTAGTATCCAATATATCCCAGGCAAATTGAATGTCGGTGCAGATTTCCTCAGTCGGCACCCCTGTGATCAAAATTAGAGTAATGGCAGGCACCGTTGAGAGGAGAGATTTTATCTATGTGTATCACTGGTTTTAGAATTTGCCATAGGCATGTTTTCAAGTGGGGAGATGTGTCATATAAAATTAACCATGATACAACGTTAAAATATCTCCAATGATACAACGTAGGGATAAAAACTAATGCGTAAGCTACTAGAATACATGATCGCCCACGCCGCGGGTCATCACCCGCCATGGAAATTAAATTGTTAAACGTGAAGGCAAAACATTACCCTTGGAACGGGAGGAGAACGGAGATCAAAAGGAAAAATCTGACTGAACGCGTGCTTGAAACTAGCAAGGCTAAAAGACGCAATTGGTGGGGAAAGGAGGAAAATTCACGTCCCCAAGTTGACACAAGGTAAAGAAATCGACAAAAGGGACCTTAGCTATTATACGCAACAGTCATTTCTTGGACGCTTTTGCGATAACTTAGTCCGTTTATTTGAATTCAGCGGCAAACGCAGTACAGAAGATGCCTATAGAAAATATTTCGAAAAAAAATACAAAACTAACCTTGAAAAGTAACTTTTTCTTAATAATAATGTTAGGAATATAAAACCTAGCTGGCCGGATGGCCATCTTGAGCAGTGAAATAATATGCTTTCATTTATACAGACGGACAGATAATAAGAAAGATATTGACAAAAGACTGTGTTGTTCATATCAGCGAGCGTCTGCATTGAAACAAAAACATGTCCCTAATTTTCAAAAAACTGCAGCCTTGAGACTCAAAAGTGCTAAAATCTAGTTGGAATGAAAGAGAGGGGATGGGATGGTGAATTGTGGCTAAAAATAACTTTAAAGGCAAAGTGGTGTAGGGGAAGGCGGAGTTGGTTCAAAAAAACTAGTGTTTTTTTTTTTGTGTGAAACGCAAGTAGAGACAGAACGTAGACCAACAGACAATAATGCATACTTGACTGAGGTTCCCTGACTGAAATGAACTTTATTGGTAGGAGGACCATTTGAATTTGAAAATGAAATAAGGCCTGTGATTGGCCATAGAATGAATTTATTATCGGCGCTCAGCACGCGCATCTTGTGCCATTCGGCTCAATAAATTGTCCTAGTAGACACAGTGAATTATTTAGTGGTGTAATTCCAGAAGCTAATTGAAATATTTAGAGGGAACGCCATACCTAAAGCCAGCAGCTCAGACTGAGTTTTGCCATAGCAAACATTAACTGTGTTCTGAATATTCATCAATTCTGGTAAGGACTGAAAACCACCGTAATTTCTTTGTAATTTTAATATTTGTTTAGGTTTCGAGTGATTTGATACTGCAGAATCTATCAATAATCTATCCCTTACAACAATGACTAAGGATTACCTGCTCTAGAACCCCCCGCCGCCAGTTCAGGGTCTAGAGACAAAATAAAATACATAAAACATCCAAGCAAGGATTATGAAAGACAGATTCAAGTGTTGAGATCATGGAAACATATCACCTTATCCGTGAATTCTAAGGCAGGAAGCTAATGAACATATTTCAGAATATGTAGTCTGGGAGAACTTATCCTATGTGTAAAATGAGACCAAATTGGTTAAGATGTGTTGTTGTATGGTCAAAGAGATCTGACCCGTCTATGTGTGGTGTTGTTGTTGTGTGTGTGTTTGTTGTGTCCCAGAAATGGTTTAGAGGATGGAATTCTGACACATGACCAATTACTTTATTGCAGAACTGAGTGAGTTTTTATTTGGCACCAATGTGGTGTCAAATGAGGGTGTTGAATATTACAAGAGTGGACCCGTACGCTCAGTTTACTAGATTTTGATGCAGTGCACCTGATATTGCCCCCAAGCACGGAGAGGTGGGGCCACCTGATTCCAGCACCAGATTACTTGACATTCAAGATACGTGAGCGTCTGGACTGCTGAATACTCACTCAACACTAACTAATTTATAACACCAATTATAATATCAATAAATGGACAATGTGTAAGTCGCCATAGACAGGGAGTGATGAGGGTCACCCCAACAGCACATCCATTAAACATTCTCCCAGAAAAATTAACAACCATAAACAGTATAGTAATATTAACTAGTATTGTAAAATCCATATGTACACTCCCTTTCAAAAATTTATATTATGCCATATATATCATGCATTTCATTAATAATTAGCAAAACCTTTCATATGTTTCTCTGGACCAAAATAAAACCTTGGTTCAGAACAAATAAACTTAAAAGAAAATTTAATATCAAAAATTTTACTACACAGCTTGATTAGTTTCAGTGTGTCATAACATTTTATTAATATTATTAGACTTATTAAATATCTGTTTGTTTTTATGTACACTACCACATCACATTACATATCATTACCCTATAACTTTAAACGTATGCCAACATTCATTAGAAAAAAAAAAAGATAGGTGTGAGGTCGTAGTGGTAGCAAGAAGGGCCTTCTGAAAATTCACAGCTACATTTATCTCAGGAGCCTTCACAGCTGACCTCATGCATCACATTAAGTAATATCACAATCATACAATACCATCAATCCACTACAGTGAGCATAAGATAGACCGTATCGCTAAAAATCTTGATATCTCGGGGTGAGTTGACATTTGGCATATCATATATGCTTAGTTATTGGTGTACATATAACTGATAGCAGTGGCTTGCGGGGTTTTTTGTTATGTGACAACATCCTCGGTAATTTATTCAGTGCCAATGTAGCGCAGTCATCAACCTAAGCTAACAGATGCTTAATCTGTTTAGGAGCCTCATAGTTTTGTTAGTGTTTGGAAATGGTTAAATGGTAAGCTGACATTACTTTTGGGGAACTACAGTTGTGTAAATTATTCATATAAATCTGACTAGTGACGTGTGTTTGCTATAACAACTGAATTTATGGGAGGCAGTTATTTTATTTTTGTGAGGAACTTCTCATAGCACAGTGTGTAACCAGGGAATGGCTATTTGGGTAGTTTAGATCCCAGGTAGTCTAGAAAGTGAACCACCGACCAGCGAAAGAATTGTCTCCTATGTAAAGTCACAATGTATCATAATAGCATAAACATTACACTTGCATGTATTCCATTTTGGGAGGTTATTACTTTCACTTTTTTGTGTATCGACCCCACGGGGCGCATACAGTTTAAGTGTGCCATGTATCTAGTGCTTATATTTTCTGTAAATTCACGTAATGATGTAATCTGAATAATACATCCTCTCAACGAGGACTACATGGTTGGACAACCCATATGTTGAGTTGAAAGAGGACATTGAGTCGATTTTTTTTTCTGTCAGAGCAAACGCTCACACAAATATATTAGCTTATGCAGGATGCATGTTGACAATTGATATTATGGAAGCAACAGGAGGACAACTGGAAGGAGATAGCACAGAGACTTGCCTAGCAATAATAAAACAAATACTGTAGTATAACATTAAAGTTATGATTTTATTTTACTTGAGGTAACGGTTGTTTATTTGGTCTTAGTTCCAGGTACCCCACTGCTAAAACAGCTGACTACAAACACAAGCTGAGGGAACGCATAAATTCTCCCTCCAGTCTAACGGTTTGCAGCAAGACGAGTGTGAAATTCCCTGGCAACTATACCCACTTCGCATAACCTCTAAACGGGGAAAAATAATGCGAATATCGATTCCATTGCAGTGTAGAACCAGCGACCGCTGCCTGACGTCACGTATTGTGCTGTAGTGGTTTCCTACTCGCTTATTTAGTAAAAGTCAGAGCATAGTGGCATCCAGCATATCAATCCACACAGCATCGCCAGCCTAATTGAAAGTATCTTACCGTGTGCTTAAACGGAGTGCTCAGTCACAATACCAGGTCGCAAACCAGACCCAACCGATTACGCATCGAGTACCATAATACGAGGCACGCCTGTTATAATTCGCCGCGCCGGATAAGAGCGCCAATACAGAAGGTTGCGCTGAGTTGACCTCAATTTGTTATGTCTTCTGGGCAGTGCGACCCCTGCGTGTATTAATGGTCAGAATATAGACAGAGTTAATCTACAGCCTATCTTGTTTTTATTTTTTTTTTTTTGTGAACGTGATAGCGTCTTCAGTGGATTTATAAAGTACTCTCAGCTATGAGCAGAGACATAAAGACACCGACTTAAGTTATTTTGTATTTTTTTTTCCACAGATGCGGAAGGATTGTAACTCTTTGTTTATTTTCCCAGTCGGGGCTTACCTTTTGGTTTTTTTTCCTTGATGTATGAATTGATGTAATTGTTAACTTTGTTATTTCATCAGTTATTGTTAACTGAGATTTTTAAAAATTATTTTTAATCTATAAACGCTAAAGTGAACTTTAATAAATTTTAACCTTTTGTTAATGTTCAAGACTTTCATCCATACCTATTTAAGCTCGTAATATTTCCCCTCTACACCTCGTTTCACGGGGTAGAAGAGGTTCCGATTATGAGATGAGATGAGAATATTTCTGTATCTGTCTGTAAGAAAGAAGAGAGATTGCGGGTGATACTTATGACTACATAAGTGAGTTGTGGGCTTGGAAAGAGTGATAACGTTAATAGACCTCCTACCAGGTCGTCTTAAGTTCTCCCTAATTTCACACCGTATCTGTGTTTTCTCTATAAATCTTGCAGTTCACTCAATTTGTCTTACTCGACAAATACTCTAAAAATTATACACACTCACGACAAGCATACAATTTGTTTCTAATGACATTTCGTAATGACAACAGGAGTCACAGACGTTATGACGGTATCGTTAATTTTAATAATAACAGTTACTGGAGTAATACACTAATGTAACTGAGTAAAATAAAAATTACTACTAATTCGTAACATTATTATAAACTTTTGTTGTTAAAGTTACGAATATAGCCTACTTGCTAATGTAACGAAAAAGTTTCTCCTGTGTTCGGTTTCTTTCTTTTCACTCCCATCCACCTGTTATCATTCGCCGAGTGAGTAAACTCGCCAACACACAAATACTTGAAAACTATAATCTAAAAGAAACAAAACATAAGAAATGATAGTTAAAAACTGTGAAGTCATTTATGGGAGAAGATCGGCTACCACGACAAGCATGGAAAGAAAGAGCCACGGATCCAGACCCCCAGGAGGACCCAAAGTCCTCTGGGAGGACAATATTAGACAACCTTTGAAGGACCGAGGACTAGAATGGAACCAGGCCAGGAGGAAGACAGCCGATAGGATAGTCTGGCGCTCTCTCTTCTAAACCTCTACACCTCACGGTAGATGGGGAACGACTAAGTAAGTAAGAAGTCATTTACTATATTATTATATAACAGCCAAATATGGAGAGCAGCAATAACAAGACTTTCATAAATGGCTACTTATGTCGAATATAAGGATGGAAACTGTGCGACAATGTCACCACTTATGTCGAATATAAGGATGAAACTGTGCGACAATGTCACCACTTATGTTGAATATAAGGATGAAAACTGTGCGACAATGTCACCACTTATGTCGAATATAAGGATGGAAACTGTTCGACAATGTCACCACTTATGTCGAATATAAGGATGGAAACTGTGCGACAATGTCACCACTTATGTCGAATATAAGGATGGAAACTATAATACAATGTCACCACTTATGTCGAATATAAGAATGGAAACAGTGCGACAATATCACCACTTATGTCGAATATAAGGATGGAAACTGTGCGACAATGTCACCACTTATGTCGAATATAAGGATGGAAACTGTGCGACAATGTCACCACTTATGTCGAATATAAGGATGGAAACTGGGCGACAATGCTACCACTTATGTCGAATATAAGGATGGAAACTGTGCGACAATGTCACCAATTAGGAACTGTGCGACAATGTCACCAATTAGGAACTGTGCGACAATGTCACCAATTAGGAACTGTGCGACAAAGTCACCAATTAGGAACTGTGCGACAAAGTCACCAATTAGAAACTGTGCGACAATGTCACCAATTAGGAACTGTGCGACAAAGTCACCAATTAGGAACTGATGACAAGAACCTGACAAGTTCCAGTAAGATAAAAAATGAGAAGAGGAGACTGGTGATGGATAGGTCACACATAGAGAACATCTGCTGATAGTGTTGCAAGGCAGTCATTGTTCCGGAATCCTCAAGGTAACAGAAATAGAGGGAGATGGAGACAAAAATAATGAGAAGAGAACTGGAGACAAAGGAACGGGATCAGGAAGACATGGAAAGACTTTGAGCTGATGACACGGGGCAGGAGGTCTTGGCTTGAGTTAGTTGGAGACCTAGGTTCCTGCTGAAGCTATAGGGTAGTGAATGAATGAAAAAGTGTGCTGCACAGGGGGGCTGAAAGGTTATGATTTTGCCGATTGATAAGAAAGGCTGCCCGACTCATTTATATTGATGCAGCGTTCGTTCGCTGAACGTTAACCTCTAAACCATAATAATATGACATGTACATTCTGCCATATACTGCTGTTATCATTATCGCCCTTATTATATTGTCTAGTCCCGTGAAGTTACCGTGGGATGACGAGGCTGAGATTGCTGGAGTTTGGCATTAGGCGTGGGACTGGCAGGAATGAATGTATGAGAGGATGTATCTGGCGTATGTACAATCAGTGCGAAACAGGAACTGTTAGCATTCATACCCTTCGACATATACTGAGGGAGACTGAGCACCTATGGGTGTGACCGGAGTGCAATGATGTCGATTCTGAACAACAATAACAATAACTCGAGGCAATGAAAGAACAGAACTACTGCACCCTCAGTCATGTCGAACTAATATAGAACTACTGCACCCTCAGCCATGTCGAACTAATATAGAACTACTGCACCCTCAGTCATGTCGAACTAATATAGAACTACTGCACCCTCAGTCATGTCGAACTAATATAGAACTACTGCACCCTCAGTCATGTCGAACTAATATAGAAGTACTGCACCCTCAGTCATGTCGAACTAATATAGAACTACTGCACACTCAGTCATGTCGAACTAATATAGAAGTACTGCACCCTCAGTCATGTCGAACTAATATAGAACTACTGCACCCTCAGTCATGTCGAACTAATATAGAACTACTGCACCCTCAGTCATGTCGAACTAATATAGAAGTACTGCACCCTCAGTCATGTAGAACTAATATAGAACTACTGCACCCACAGTCATGTCGAACTAATATAGAACTACTACACCCTCAGTCATGTAGAACTAATATAGAAGTACTGCACCCTCAGTCATGTAGAACTAATATAGAACTACTGCGCCCTCAGTCATGTCGAACTAATATAGAACTACTGCGCCCTCAGTCATGTCGAACTAATATAGAACTACTGCATCCTCAGTCATGTCGAACTAATATAGAACTACTGCACCCTCAGTCATGTAGAACTAATATAGAACTACTGCACCCTCAGTCATGTAGAACTAATATAGAACTACTGCACCCTCAGTCATGTCGAACTAATATAGAACTACTGCACCCTCAGTCATGTAGAACTAATATAGAACTACTGCACCCTCAGTCATGTCGAACTAATATAGAACTACTGCACCCTCAGTCATGTCGAACTAATATAGAACTACTGCACCCTCAGTCATGTCGAACTAATATAGAACTACTGCAAACCTCAGTCATGTCGAACTAATATAGAACTACTGCATCCTCAGTCATGTCGAACTAATATAGAACTACTGCACCCTCAGTCATGTCGAACTAATATAGAACGACTGCACCGTCAGTCATGTCGAACTAATATAGAACTACTGCACCCTCAGTCATGTCGAACTAATATAGAACTACTGCACCCTCAGTCATGTCGAACTAATATAGAACTACTGCACCCTCAGTCATGTAGAACTAATATAGAACTACTGCACCCTCAGTCATGTAGAACTAATATAGAACTACTGCACCCTCAGTCATGTAGAACTAATATAGAACTACTGCACCCTCAGTCATGTCGAACTAATATAGAACTACTGCACCCTCAGTCATGTAGAACTAATATAGAACTACTGCACCCTCAGTCATGTCGAACTAATATAAGGTTATGCATGGGACTGGCAACCTCATCATGTAATACTTCTTCTTCCTCGTTTGCCCTCAAAAGGACGTTGGTTGCGTTGTGTCTGTTTACAGCGGGGCTGCGATATCTGCGCCTTTCGGCCGGCACATCCGACTTCAGCACGGCATTTTTTGGGACCGGGTTTGCCTTCCCCCTTCGATCCCTACTCTCTCAGCCAGACTGCAGTGATGCAGCCTGTTTCCAGGACCACCACGTGGAGGTGGAGTAGGGTCTTGGTCAGCTCTGGTTCGCTGATCCTGACGCAAGCAGTCAAGCTATGGGTCGCTGACTGCATTCTCTATTGCTGCGTCTTTGGGTCCCATGTAATACAAAGTGCAAAAGAGACCAAGGTTACATGAGCATGTGGATGCTTGGTAGAGGCTTGCTGCATCGCTATCTACATGTTCCGTTAGGAGCGTGAAGGAAAATTATAAGGGTGACTAGTGTAAAAGCCCGTCATAAGACGGCAATAAATTCAAAAGCACCAATACCTAACAGCAACAAAAGTATTTTTAAAGAACCACTGTCCATCACCACAGTACACGAACTACGTAGCAGTATCGAGGATCCTAATGTGTGTATACGGGATCAAACATTCTATAAATATATTTTTGTGCACACCGTCATTTGCGCATTCTCCTTTCGTGTTACTATTTTCAGGAGAGTACATATAAGGGAAACAATACAATTAATGTCTAACTTTCAACCAAAGTTGCATCCCTTAGCGTTACGCACTGTCAGAAAAAGCTGGGATTTTATATGTCTTCTTCTTCTTCTTTGATCCTTAGCCGCCGACCGTCAAAGCAGTCAGTGGCCATCACGCCTAGTGGCGTCTTGTAGGGCAACAACAAATTGATTCCACTTTGCTCGGTCGGTTACCATCCTTTGTACAGTGCCCCAACTCTGGTTCATTCTTTGCATCTCAGCCTCCACAGTCCTCCGCCAGGTTGTTTTTGGTCGGCCTCTCTTTCGTTTTCCTTCAGGGGTCCAAAGCATAGCTGTTCTTGTGATGGCATCGGGGTCTCTTCTGAGGACATGACCAACCCAGCTCCAGCGTCTGCCAGCTATGATGGTGTGCATGTCCTCTTGCTTGCTACGAGTAAGCAGATCTTGGTTAGTGATGGTATTCGGCCAAAAGATTCGGTGAATTTTTCTTAGGCATGTTGTGTGAAAAGAGGACAATTTTGACATTTCCTTCTCTGTAACTCTCCAGCATTCCGCACCATAGAGAAGCACAGAAAGCACACAGCTCTGATATAATCTTAATTTTGTGCTTGTGCTGTATTGGGAGGACTTCCAGATGTTGTTTAGGCTAAAAAAGGCTGTTCTTGCCTTATTCATTCTGATCTTGATGTCTTTGCCTGCCCCGCCATCTGGTGTTACTATGCTTCCTAGGTATGTGAAGGTATCTGTCTGTACCAATTGCTGATTCTTTACTGATATGGGCTCAGGGCTGCTCACATTGAGCGTCATGACCTCAGACTTCTTTAAAGATTTTATATATAGGATGATAATATTGCCTGCCTTTCTCTCATCTTTACTAGAAAGTTTGCTGTAAACCCCTGATTTATTTTTGACATCCAAAAGCTAGCCATTGTGGCGAGATGGATATTGGATACAAAATTAGAAAGTAGTTCTCAGAAATGGAGAAGAGAACTGGTGAACCAGAGGTAAGGAGGGCACAAGACAAGTCAGGCAGTGAACTGCACGGCTCTCAATGATAGCCGTAGTAGAGAACTGATTGGTACGTCACCTTCTCACTAGACCTATCCTATGCTCCAGGGGTGTTATAGAAATGTGTGAGTGCAGCTCTTATTTATTCCCCATCAATTTTAAACTATTAATATTTCTTTGACCACATAACAAAATTATAACAGGAAATTCAAATAATTCAATAAATGCAGTTATAACCAAATCAATGAACTTTAGCGATTAATGATGTATAGTAAATAATTAGCACCTTGCTATATCAATATCTTATAAGATTTCTCACACACACAAGAAGGTATATTGTCACTGTTTGGTCGTTGTTTGGTCGTTGTTTGGTCGTTTTCATCATGTTATTGGCTTGGGAGTCTTGGTTTGTTTTTCGACGTTACGTTTTACTTAACTTACTTGACACGTTGTAGTAGCTGAAGTCCCTCGGTCGTTACAACATCTGGACATTGAAGATGCTATGCTTATGCCAGGAACATTTTTATTTATTTTAAATACCCCTTCTGGGGCTCAAAGTGAGGCTCACAGTGAGGTCTATTGACTTTATTAGGTAGAATGTGTGAATTGTGTGTGATCCCGGCCCTGGCTAAGACACTTTGATCTTAGCCAAAAGGCCGAGAAGCGATTTTGACTTGGTGTTGTCAGTTCTTGTGTGCAATGTGCTCTGCTTGCACACATTGCTGCTGAGAACATTGCCAGGAACAGTGTTGGTCCACCGTTAAACAGTTCACAATTTCCGTTGTTGTTGTTTTGAAACGGTGATGGGTGGATAGCGGGCTCTTAACAGCAGACGATTATTGCCTCTTCTCCTTCCATCTTGGTCTACCCTGTTCAACCTGAAAATTGGTTATAATTGGGGTATTTAGTGTCATTTTATTTACTAATTTTGTATTAAGTTTAAGTACCGTAACTATTGTCTTTTTGCAGTTGCTGGTTTTAATTTATATTAGTATTTGTCATTTTATTTTCAGTTTTTGTATTGTATATAGATAATTAGGCTATTGTCCTTTGCACATGGTTTTAATTTGTATTAGTGTTTTGTTTTGTTTTTTTAATCTCTTTGCCTTTCCTTGTCCTTTGAGTAGTTAATGGGTTTGCTAATTTTTGCTGGTTTTATTTTTTTTAATGATTTGTTTGTTTTTGTTGCTTAATTTCTATTTGGTTGAATGTCTTTTCTGAAGTACTAACCTTATATGTATTTCTTTGTTTTATGTATATATCTTTTAAGTATCGATTGGGCTTCTCCTGGGGCATCTATACTTAAGACCTTATCACCTGTCATGCCTATATTGTGACTTCTATAGTAAGTTTTTAATTCTAGCCTTTGTTGTTCGTACTTTTTACAGTGGATCAGGTAGTGGTCTATGTCATTCTCTTCCTGACATTCTTGGCAGTGTGGTTCCTCTATCATAAAGTATGCTGCACCGAGACGGAGTCGCCACAGTTTTCTGTTCGATAGTATCTTTAATTCTTCTCTGACCTGGCACGTCCTTGTTGGTTCTTTCAGCAGTTTGAACGCGTGTTTACCTTTTCTACTGTTCTTCCATGTTGTCTTCCATTCCTCGTTTATAGTTAGCTTCCCTCGGCACTTGATCTTCGACCTTCCCAGTCCTGCTCTTATATTGTTTTTACTTATTCTTCCATTCTTGGCGTTCTGGTCTGCCAACTCGTTACCAGCTATACCTATGTGTGCTGGAACCCACACTAGCCTCACACTACATCCTCTGTTCCATAGTGATGTATTAATTGCTAGAATTTCTTCCTTTATGTCTGGCCGGCTACATTTACCTGGGTGTTCTAGTGCTTGTAGGGATGATAGTGAGTCTGTAAATATCGTAACAGCTTCTGGTGGGTTATCTTCGATTATTTCTAAGCTTTTTAGAATTGCTACCATCTCTGCGGTAAAAATCGAAGCCCCTCAGTTACACTGTAGCTCTTCTAACTTTCTACTTATCATTTTGGCTTCCTTATCTTCTATGTTTTGTTTGATCTTTTCAGTAAGTGAGTAGTCTATGATTGGTGTTTTTAGTTCCCAGGTTGGTATTTTGCTTCTATATTTATTACTATTTTCAATTGTGTTTGACAGTTCTTTGAACTGCGTTAGATCGTCTATAGTTCTCCACCCTGTTGGATATCTATCTTTATTTAAGGGGATGTCCCATACACTTGGTTGGTTTTGACAAATGCTTTATGTGCTGGGTGGGTCACTTCTTGTGCTACTTTACTCCAATAGTTTAATCTTAGTTCTTTCCGTCTTAGACCAAGGGGCATTATGCCAAGAGCTACTTCCAGTGCTTCTACTGGTGTCGATATAAATGCACCTGTAATGGTTCTCAACTAAAGCTATGAACTTTTCTAACGAGACCTTTGATATCATCTTGAACGGGAAAAAACTACAGAAAGTTGAAAGTTTCAATTATTTAGGCAGTAAAATGACTCAGGATGGTGACACAACAAGAGAAATCCATACTAGAATTGCTTTGGCAGCTAGCGCCTTCAACAGATTATCTAACATTTGGAAATTACGATCATTGAATATACATACCAAGCTTCGTCTGTTTAATTCAAATGTTATCTCAGTGTTAACATAGGGCTGTGAGAGTTGGAAAATAACAAAATCATTGGAGAACAAGCTGAATACATTCGAGAACAAATGTCTTAGAAAACTCATGAACATCAGTTGGAAAGAATTCAAGACTATTCGACAAATAAGAGAAGACTCTAGGCAGAAATATGTCTCCGACTATATAAGGAAAAGACGATGGTCATATATCGGTCATGTCCTACGAATGCAAAACAACAGAATACCACTACAGGCGCTCACTTGGGTTCCTGAGGGTAAGAGGAACAAAGGAAGACCAAAAGAAACACTCAGAAGAACAATAATAAGAGAAGGAAGAACATTGGGCCTAAATAATGTGCAAGAGCTAAGAGGCGTGGCGTCACAACGAACAACCTGGAGAGCACTGGTTTCTGCCTTATGCGCTGTGTTTGGTGCTTAAAGAATTTATTATTATTATTATAATGGTTCTCATGGCTGCATTTTGAATTTTGTCTAGTTTTGCTTTGTTAGAAGCTGCAGCTGAGTCATAGACTATGCTGGCATAATCCAGTTTCCCCCTGATGAAAGACTTGTAGAACATAAGCATTATTTTATTGCTGGCCCCCCATCCATTACCTTTTACAATCCTTAGTATATTTAGGGGTCCCCTACAGCTTTCTACTAAATTGTCTATATGTTTATTATAATTTAGTTGTTTATCTAAAGTTATGCCCAGAAATCTTGTTGTTGAGGAGGTACATATTTTCTGTTCTTTAATGGTTATATTGATTTTGTTATTTTTTTTTTTAAATTTCCTTTGCTGAAAATCATACCTACTGTTTTGTTTACATTAATTTGGAAGCCCCAACTTTTCAACCACTCTGAAACTTTGTCTATTTGATTTTGAAGTTTTTTGTGAACATGGTCCAAGTTTTTTCCAGATCGCCAAATGGCACAGTCTTCTGCAAATTGTGATACTGCATTCTTTATGCAGCTAAATTCATCTGCTAAGTCATTTACAGTTATAGTGAAAATTGAGGTGAAATCACTGATCCCTGAGGAATCCCATTCTGTTGTTCATATATATATCTGACTTATCATTGTTTACCTGTACAGCAAAATACCTGTCCTGTAAAAAGGTTTCGATATACCTATAGGTTTTACCAGTAATGCCAATTTTTTTCATTATGTAAAGAGCTCCATCTCTCCAGCATTCATCATGTGCTCTTGCGACATCTAGAAAAACTGCTACTGTTATCTCTTTTCTCCTGAACCCTAGCTTTTCATCGTGTTCTAATCTTACTAGCTGGTCTACTGTACTTCTGCCTGCTCTAAACCCTGACTGGTTTGGGCTATATAACTGATTTTTTTCCAGGTAGAATTTAACTCTTTTGTTAACAACAGTTTTCAGTATTTTACCTAGTTGTGATGTTAAGGAGATAGGCCTATATGAACTTACATCACGGGCTTCCTTATTTGGTTTTAGGATGGGTACTATCATAGCTACTTTCCATGCTTTTGGTATCTTTCCTAAGCTCCAGATTTTGTTATAAAGGGAAGTTATTATGTTTATAGTTCTTTTGGTTGCTTTCTTAAGGATTTCATAACTAAGTATATCTTGCCCTGAGGCAGTATTAGATTTATCTTTAATTGCATTAGTTACTTCTTCCTCTGTTACATCAGCATGTAAATAGTTTGTTTCATCTATCTGTCTGGTAGTTCTTTTGAAAACTGTATCCTAAGTCTTTCTCTTCTCTCATTTTCTTCCTGTCCAAGACTACTTTTTGCACTGACTTTATAGAAATACTCGGCAAGGGCATTAGCTTTTTCTTTATCTGTTTCTGCTCTCTTTGGTAGTTTGATTGTTGGCATTATTGTTTTCTTATTGTTCCCTTTGATTGCCTTAAGCTTTTTCCATACTTCTTTAATTTGAGTGCTAGTTTAAATGACTGACAAAACTCCTTCCAGTTAGTTTCTTTGGCTTTAAATATTATTCTGTTAGATTCATTCCTAATAAGTTTATACTCATCATAGTTTTCTTCTGTTCTGTTATTTCTATATTTTTGTAAGGCCCTTTTTCTTCTCTCATGAATTTCTGCACAGCTTTTATTCCACCAGGCAACTGGTTCTTTATTCCACTGAGTTTTTCTTTTCTTATTAATGTTATTTATTGGTTTAAGGTGCTGTGGCATATTTTTATTTGGTATATATTTTATTGCTATTTTAAGAATTTCATTGGTCAGTGTTTCTGCCCACAAGTCAGTATCATCTGATTCCATGTCTTTATATTCCATCCCCTCCAGCTCTGATTGGAAAGCTTCCCAGTTTGCTTTTTTATAGTTGAAAGTCGGTTTCTCTGGTTCTGGGTTCGGACTGACATTTTCATGCATGGTTATTATAATGGGCAGATGATCTGAGTTTGTGTCTTGTAACACTTCCCAATTTACATTCGCTAGGTTGTTAGTTGCTATACTTATGTCTATTGCTGAGTCTGCCCTGTTAGCTTGTGGATTAATTCTAGTTGCAGTTCCATCATTTAGTATTAGTAGTTCATTGTTTTCTATGAAGTCAAGTAGGCACTTTCCTGCATTGTCTGCATGTTGTCCACCCCAAGCATAATGATGAGAATTAACATCGCCTACTATGACTGTTTTGGGGCCTAGTCTGGTGCTTATGGATAGTATTTCTTCATCTTTAATTGTGCCATCTTTAGCGTATACATTTAGGATTGTTAGATTGTTTGGTTCAGCTGCTAAAGTAACCTGGAAACCTTCTATATTGGTTGTATTAAATACTTCCCAGTCTATAATTTTTAATGTTTCGCTAACTAAGACTGCGATACCACCTCCTCTACTTTCTTTCATATCGTGCCTAAGTATCTTAGAGCCCTTACAACTATATCTGCTATTTGGGTTTAAATGGGTCTCTTGAAAAGCATATATAGCGGTAGTTCCTCCTGTCTCTGCTAGTAGGGGTGCAAAATTCTTTTTGATACCCCTACAATTCCACTGTATAATTCTAAATCCGTCTAAGTTGAACTTTAACATCATCTAGTATCCCTTTTATTTTGGTTGAACTATCAAATTTGCTCTTATTCTGTATTTCCTGTACTCGTGGGCCCATTACCAACCATGTTTTCAAGAAATTCCTCATTCAGACTTGTCACTTTGTACCTAATTTTTTCCACTAAGTATGGTAAAAGTACCTCAACTTGTTCTTTCATAGTTTCTTCTAGGTTGCTTTTGTTTTCCTGTTGCATTATGTTCTTTTTGACCACTTTCCTATTTTCAACCAATACTACATTCTCTTCTCTCCCTATGTTAATCTCCTGTCTTTCACTTTCCATTCTTTTTAGTATTATTTCATTTTCCTCTTTTAGTTCAGACAGTTTGACTAGTATTATTTCATTTTCTTCTTTCAGTACAGTCAGTTTAGCTACATCCTGGGAAATTTGGTGCTGTATGGCTTTCACTTCTTGAAGCAATGCCTCTGCACTTTTCTGCGCATTCACATTTTCCAATGTTGTAGCTGAACTGTCTGGCTGATTGTTTTCTTTTGTTTTGTTAGTTACTTTCTGATCTTTTTCTTTTGACAGCTGCGTTTTAATAGTTTTAATTTCTTCTTTTACAGACTTGATTTCTTCTGCAACTTTACTGTTTGTGTTTTTTGTGTTTTCTTTTATTTCTTTAATTACTGTTTTGAAAGGGGTTTTGGTTGTTATAGATTCCTTCAGTGCTTTTTTTTGGTCTGTTGGTAAACTGGGCAGCCCTGGAACCTGGCGCTGTGGTTCCCTTTGCAGTTAATGCATTTTCTGTTTTCGTTGCACTGGGTAAAGGGGTGCGAACCGGCACAAAACCTACATACTGCCTTCCCCCTGCAACTGTGTCGACCATGGCCAAACTTCATGCAGTTGGAGCACTGCAGAACTGGGGAAATGAAGGCTTCTGTGTTTATTTTTGCGTTCCCAAATAGTACTGTCTTGGGGGGTTTGCTCCCTTCTGTGGTTATTACTATCACTGGGGTTACTATACTCCCTTCCACTGTTACTCGTTCAACGTGTACCAGGTTTAAATCTGGGTTTTGCTTGGCCAGGGTCTTTGAAACTTCCTCATCTGACAGGGTTGGGTTTATACCTTTAATAACACATTTTCTGGTTTCTTTTGAAATGACTATTTGAATTTTGATGGTGTGGGCCAGTTGGAACAATTTAGGTTTTTCCTGCAGTTCTTGTAGTAAAGTTTTGGTTTTTTCTGATTCATTTAATGTCAGCATTATTCCTCTGTTTTGTTTTTGTATTTTGGCAATGGCTTTTTTGTCAATTACTTTTTCCAGGATCACCAGGATTTTGTCGTCCGGGAGAGATCGAAGCGTGGCTTCTGTTCCAACTATTTGTGTTATTTTCACTTTTTTTTTTGGGGGGGGGGGGGGTTCCTTTCGGTTGGAGTCTTCTTTGTTTTCTCCTCTGGGTTCATGACTTGTTTTGTTTGTGTTTACCTGGTTGTCCTGATTATCATTTTCCCTGGGTCCTATCTTTTTGTTCGCTGTGCTGGTTCCTGAGCTTTCGCCTTTATTGATTATGCTTTTTGTTGTTTGTACTACTAAGCCTCCTTCCAGTTTTTCCCTTATTGTCTCTATCCTGTCCTTTATTTCTGTGTCTCGGCCTTCAGGGTTCGTGGTCCTGTTTTTTCCTGTCAGGTTTGGTGTTTTGACATTTTCAGATGTCTTGGCCCACGCTTTTCCTTCCCCGGACTTTGCTCTGGTTATCGTTGGCATTTTCCTGCCTTTTAATTTGCTACTACTCTCTTATTTTGATGGTTGAATATTATTTTTGTAATCTATGGTTTTTGGTTTATTTTATTTTATTTTCCTCACTAAACTTCCTAAATTATACAAATATTTATAGCACTAGTTAAATAGTCCCCTAATACTTAATATTATCTGCAATAATCTAATACTTACAACAAACTACAAAGGAAATCACCACTTAAATTATGTATATCAAGATGGCTGCCAGATCTCACACAAGCAATTGCCACGTGGCGCTTGTAACTATTTAATTTCTATTATTTTTAATTTCTTTTGCCGTAAAATTTTGGGTTATATTAAAATTCCAAGCAATACTTAACTGGTCACCACTTACTTGATCTTAAATGTAATCAGCTAATACTTAAATCTAACTGAAAAGGAATCGCCTGTTATATTTATTATGCCTATCAAGCGTATCTAATAGAATTTTAAGCTATAATAACACTTCTAGCTACCAATTATCTAAAACTAACTGCACTAAGCTAATACTGAAGATAGATTTAAAAATGTCAACTTATCTGGAAACTTGAGTAGTTCGATGAAGAATCTGCACTGTGTCTCGTCCTAAAAAGGACTATCAGGCTTGTGTACTTTGAGGTTAGCAAAAATACGTCTTACCGCTTCAGGAAACGGAAGTCGAATGATTGTACAGAAAAAGAGAGGTCACAATTTCCAACATTGTGTCAAGTTTTTGACCACTAGTTGAAGCCGCATATATGACCAGATTATGGTATCTGTGGTTTATAGCCAAGACGCCCCTCTGATGCTGACTGGTCACTGTTGATGATATTCCTCATTTCGACAACTGTGTCTTAAGGCTGTGGATAAGTCAGTCAAAAGAAAATCCATCTTACAACCATACAATACATTTAAGAATCTTGACATCAATTAAAGACATTATTCAAACCTAGTTATGATTACTCCCCTTTGGCTTAGCATTATGACAACGTTAGCAAAATTGTTTCCCTTAAAATACATCGACAAAATGTACCGAAATAAAAAACATGATAGTAAAAGAGAACAGCACCCAAAAGCAAAGCACTAAAAAGGACTGTAAGCTTTTATTGCTAGCGTTGGTCAATCCTAACAAGGACTTCTAGCTGAGTCAATGCTGTCCCGGATTGAGGTTATATAGTGTTGTAAGCAGGGCCATAGATACAGGGGGGGGGGGGTGGTTAATACTTCCCCTCCTTATGGGGAAATTATACTGTACCAGTACCAAAATAGTGCATTTTAAAAAAAGTTTTGTATTAACCCCCCCTTATTCCTATCTACGGCCCTGGTTGTAAGCCATCTTCCTTCGTGCACAAAGCAAAATATAGACAAGAGGATTTATGTTAAGTATAACATTAATTTTGAATATTCATCAATTTTAAATGAATAATAATAATTCACTAAGATATTTTGGCACGCTTATAGACATTACGCTCAGGCTCAGGGGTACTTCGAAGTCTTCGGTTGGTTAAGCTTCGATC
This sequence comes from Oreohelix idahoensis, assembly GCA_024509875.1. Taxonomy (NCBI): domain Eukaryota; kingdom Metazoa; phylum Mollusca; class Gastropoda; order Stylommatophora; family Oreohelicidae; genus Oreohelix; species Oreohelix idahoensis. The sequence continues at coordinate 164,066 of JAMPIV010021784.1, read as the reverse complement.
TACAAATCGCTCACAATAGCGGTCAGTTGTGGATTAAGACTACTAACTATAAGAGTCAGCCATATGGATATCTCATCAGCTCTGTCAGATCTTGAAGTGATTTCAGGAAATGATGAACTGTGTCTGAGACGGGGCTCATTTAACTAATCTCATGTCTAATCCTTGCTTTCTCAGAGGTCCGCGCCGGAGTTCACGTTTCCTCATGTAAATTTTCGTGACATTTCAATGATTTTCTGCGAATTTACTGGCAAAATCTTAATTTCCTCGTCAAATACTAAATAATTCCCCCATCCCCTCCCCGCCATAATTACATGTATTTGTAGTTGCTGTTCAAATCAGTAACGAAATATCATGTTCGGGGCATTAACCATGAAGTTATAGCAGAATTTCTGTTTGTGACATTCATAATATATTATAAAGACACTAGTTAACGTGGCAATTCCAGCGTGTCTTGCCTGTGTTAAGACAGCCGTAAAATCTGGAAATTAGTTGTGCCACCTTTTTTTGCAACACCAATTATTTCAGTTATAAAATGATTTAATAAATTGTCTTCTATAGAAATTATGTTCTGGAAGTATTGGTCCCACACGTCTGTTCCCCTCGTTCTTCTTCATTCATTTATCATTCTCCTTGGCGCTCCATACAGAGCATGGTTTCACCATTGTAGCTGTGCACCTTGCAGGAAGCCTGCACCAGGCGTTCACAGGCCCTGCAATGGTGGTTTCTGTGGCAATTTGTTTGACATGATGAGGTTGCCAGCACCATGTACAACCTCCTGAGTCTCCTTGTACGACATGTCTGAGGGTGCAGTGGTACTATTCTTTCTTTGTCCCGCCAGAAGCCCCAGGGAACTACATGAGGCTGATCATCCTCCCGGGAACTACATGAGGCTGATCATCCTCCCGGGAACTACATGAGGCTGATCATCCTTAGTAGTATGTTAAAAAAGATGTAACAGTAAAGGTAGTTCCAGAGCTTATACAACCTTAAGGGAGTGAGGTGTTGGAGACTTTAATTATACGAAGTCTCAGCTTTATAAGGTGGAATGACCATTATACTTCCTCGCTGCCTTTGCTTTTCCTAACTCACAGCCGAGTCAAGTACCAAATTTTAGAGCCGGGAAGACGCTGGTTTCGAACCAAGTCAGTTTACCTAGAGAAGCAAACGTGCTAACTACACTTGAACGAGTATTAATTAGGTTATGGATACAATCTGGCATTTAGGGCCCCATGCATTATTAAGAGTGCCATAACAATATGTACTGGGAAACAATTTGGCGTATGTGCACAGCGGGCATCATAGAAAAATACAAATTATAATGCAAATTTGTTTACTTAACCAACATAATCGCAAGATGTTCACAGAATTTGTTTTATTGAAATTATTGTTCAGATTACATTAAAAAAGAACGCGAAATATTGTTCCAATGGTGAAATCTAAAACATATTGCCAATTTGAGTGATTCGCTTCTGGTTGTGTGTCTGTGATGTATGAAGCGCACACGATGGTAGACCTGACTGAACCTACGCGTGCTTATAATCTGGAAATCATAGCTCGGCCCAAACACCTGGCACTAACACGTGACATGAATATGAAAATTTTACAGCTGAAGACATTGAATCTTTGTTTACTTATTTATTTTTAATGCTGGCTGGAAGTTATAGAAAGAAATACTCTTTGCAGTTTGAAATAGGCATGTTTACTGTAAGTCATGACTACAAAGATCCAGTGAAGGTGAAATGGAATGGATAGTAATAAGTTTTAGTGCCGTTATCAGGAGAACTACATAATTTAGTTGTTCTCAAACTTTTTTCTCTGGGCTACGCTTTCGGGTTGAAAATTTGCTCGCGCCACACCGAATTTTTTATTGATAACAATTATCTTCAAAAACAAAAAAATCATCTAACGGTGCTTTATTCATAACATAGAACATGAGACATCCAAAAAGTACAAAACAATACAGCTACACACACAATAAAAAATGAAAACAAAATATTTTAAACACAGGCTTTTTGTCAATTTGACGTTATATTTTTACTGCAAGCTATAAACTCCTTGAAAAATTACTTTTGTGTTTTTAGTGCATTAAAAGCCTGTGTTTAAAATATATTTTTTTAATTTTTATAGTTTTTAAACAAGTCAAATGTAATCAATCCGCTAATTACATTATCAGTTTGCGATAAACGAGTCCACAGCACAGGAGATGGATTTCATTATTCAGTAAATTACAAGGAAAGTTTATATTTTTATGTTTTATATTTTTTTATATTTTGAAAAGAGTTGTAAATTACATTTTTTTAAATGTATTTGTCAGTTGTGTATGGGGCGGGGAGGAAGAATGAAGTTTGTCGGAAAGAATACACCTATATTATTTGCAGTTATCGCCCATTTTAGTGATGTTTTTTTATACAAAAAACAAATTAATATTAATATTAATTTCAATTTTATTAATTTTATTACTTTTACGACTGATTATTGTATTGTCACGGGGAATACACAACTATGCCAATTTGTAGAGCTATTGCTCATCTGAAAGTGATTGAAAAATCGATAGCAAGATTTGAAGGTGACAACAGGGTGACATACGTTGCGAGTTAAAGAAAAGCCTGTAAAAAATGATTCATTCACAAAATATACAAATTCAATGAGAGGTATAACCTTGTATTTGTAGGGTAATTTTATTTATAATAGGTCTTATTAGAGAATAATAAACTGTCATCTCCTCATCAACACAATGAAGCCTTTTTTTCTTTTCTGGTCTTTGAAATTTGTCAGAGCTGAAAATCCCTGTTTTACAACAAAATGTTGTAGAGAGCTGTCTCGATTTGATATAAAATAAATTGTGACTGAATTAAAATCTGAAAATTTCTGGGAAATTCTACGAGTTTTTATACATATATTTCTCATATTATATCACATGTAACAAAATAAACAAGAAAATGGCCTTCATATTTATTTTTAGCATATGGATTTTTTTTAAATTTCCCTAAATCTTTGATTGTCTTTGAATGTTCCGGCCACACCTGCTATCCTCTCGCGCCACACCGTTTGGGAATTACTGATATAATTATTTCCTCTCATGTTTAGTGCGAGTTACTTATTCCACTATTCCGAGTAGGATAACCTTTCATGCTTTGAACATGTATAATCAGTAAACCAGACATATTGTTACAATTGGTAGTTGGTACATCTAAAATTCACTTACTTACTTTGTCGTTCTACATCTAATTGGGGTGTAGAGGTTAGCCAGAGAGAGAGAGAGAGAGAGAGAGACAGAGAGACAGAGAGAGAGAGAGAGAGAGTCATGCTATTATATCAGTTGTCTTCCTTTTGGCCTGGTACCAGTCCAGTCCTCGGTCCCTCAGAGAGTGAACTCTGGGACGTCCTGGAGATCTAGATCCCTGGCTCTCGATTTCCCGTATCTGTGGCGAATTTAAAATATTTTGTTAGTAGGACAACGAGTCATTCTTTTTACTATTGGTGGTCAGAAAACCTTTCATAATTTTAATTTTGGTAGTAAGAAAATCTTTCATATTTTTACTATTGGTAGTAGTAAAATTTAACACACCTTTTAAATAGCAGTTAAAAAAAAATTTCAGGTTTATCTCCTTGTCGCGGGATCTACTCCCCTTGCTTTGCAGTGATGGACAAACAGTGGCCCAAATTCAAAGTATCTACTGAGGGTCTTTAAAGATGTCTACCTTTCGCTATAGATAACTCTTGGCAGAGACGTGAACTGAAGAATGGTGCTTCAATTCCAGGGAGCCTCATAGGAATTTAAAGACATCAAGTACTACGGCTGATAGGATCCAGGCCGTGTAAACTTTTTATCTTTCCTGACCCTCTATGAGTGAGGATTTTATGCTCGTTTTGATGAGCCCCGATCTGATTTAGTATACTACTTTAATAGCTCTTTTATAAGTATTTAAAACGACTGAGACATACGGGTGCAGTTCACTCAAAATGACAAAATCAACTATAAATTTGTATTTTTAAAGATAACAAAATGTAATGGTCAATTATCGTTAACAATTGTAAAATAAATAAGGGTGGGGAGAATTAGATAGCGTCTTTAAAATTTCATCACAGGTGATGGTCTGATTTGAAATAGTTCGTTATTAGAGAGTTCCCTTGGCAGCTTTGAAAGGGTACTTTGCCTCCAGTAAGGTGTCGGTTGGTTTCTGTTCCAGCTGATCCTTGTTCTTTGCAGGTTATGGATTGGTTCATTCGTCACTGGCCAAGTTTGATGGCCGCAACACGTCCTTCGTAGTATCGTGGGGTAATTGCGAAGATAGTCTAGCGTCTGTTAAGAGCCCTCTGCTGTAGGTGTCTAGCTTTGCCTGAAGGCCACTTATATAACTAACTTGTTCCACAGATAGCACCACCAGTTGGTACCACCGACCCAAATACCTTTAGGAATACCGACTTCTGGCTTAGAGAAATAGTTTCGGCATCTTGATCAAGATGCCTCTTTCACGTGGTCTGGAGTGTTTGGTTTGGTTTGGTTTTAAGGACTATCTTCATAGCACACGGACAACTCAGTGCTCCAATCTCCTCCCTTAGATCACACAAGAGGATCTCAGCACTGTGCACGAACTCCGTAGGACTGGCGAGAATTCCAATGTGTGTACATAGGAATCACACATTCTATAAATATTTTTGTGGTGGATAGGTTTCTAATTTTTAAATTTTGCCACGGCAGCGGCCTGATAGGCATACTCTTTACGTTATTCAACTGCCGTGGGATTTTTAACGTGCGCAACTTGCACACGGGACCTTCTATTTTGTCGCCCTTATCTGAGAAGGCTAGACATCCGATCTCACTATTCAGGAGACCGGGGGGGGGGGGGGGGGGGGGGGGGGGGGGGGGGGGGGGGTGGGGGGGGGGGGGGGGGGGCGGACGGGGGGAGTAATTCGAGGCGGACGCCATACTTTTTAGCCACTCCAACCCCCTAACCTGGGGTGTTACTTGGTGTGTTAATAGACTCCCACTTTGACTTAGTGTTTAGGTTCCTAGGATTCCCGGCTTTTCGTATTAATAAATGGAGGGTTGTTGTGTAAATCCACAAGATGCTCAAACACGTTGTCCGGTCATTTAAAAGTGAATCCTGATCCTATTCCTTATTCTGGCTTGCTGGCTGTCTTCTTGGCGAGTTAAATTTCCCAGTGCCATACTCAGAAGGCACTAGATTATATGGTAACATTCGGCCCGCATCCAGATTGCTACTAAATGACAAGGCAATGAGAAACGTTGAATTTTTACATCTCAAATGCCAAGCTAATTTGAGTACATTTTGGTGGGGTCTATTCCCCCTACATCTCACGGAAAATTCCTGCGTGACATCCGCAAAAATAAATGTGTTATTTACACATCACCTCTTCATATATGGTTATTTATTTATGAACTTACAACTTTTAAGAAAGGGGAATAACTCAGAATAGGCAATGTGTATTTATTCTTTGAGTTATCGGTTCCTGTTTTGTTTCCGTGTATTGAGCAAGCGTAGGAATCTGGATATATCATTTTATGTCCATTATAGCTGGAAACAGATTGTTCTCGCTTAAGGTTTTGCAGGAATATTGAAAGTCCGAATCTAGGTTTACTGTTTGTCTGTTTGAGACGATTCCGTCTTATATCATGTTATCTTTGTGTGTCTGGGCTGGATTATTTGTTCTTACACTCTGAGCGGATGAAGATAAAAGAGTGTGTTCTTCGGTTATGGAGTCTGGCGGGACGCCAATGTCGAGCGGTCCAAAGTTTTGTGATCTCAAGTTATCATGGGGAAGAAGATTGTGTCTTCTAGGACTGTTTTAGTCTATGTGTTCCCCAGTATTGTTTCTATTACGCCAGAAAAGTGTTTTTGTGCTTGCTATTGATTCTTGGCCAAGGTAAACGTACTTTTACTGACTTCGTTCCTAGGCTTACGATGGGTTATGTTTAGGCCTACATGAATCTACTTATGTTCAGATGTCAGAACGACATATCGTTTAGCAGCACTAAGAATGTTTCTACACAGCAATTATGAGGACAGATAATGCTGATATTGGTGGAAACTTTGATATCCTTATGAAGTGAATCTTTCTAGAAGTTTTGTCATCTCACCGTTGTGTGAGCGATGTTAAGGACCAAGGAAGCCATCTTGGAATCCGAATTATTGTCAATCATTCATCAGAGAACAGGGTTGTCCCTTACTACCCGATAATGATCCAGAGATCACAGTTATGAAAGAAAGATCTATTATGGGAGATTTAGCATTTACTCCGAAGATATGTGTGCTGAATGCTATTTGAAAGAATCTACGCTAGAGTACAAGCTACACTCATGCTAAGAGAGATTCTGTACAAGAGTCACTATGAACATTATGTATAAACTGACGTGATCTGTCAGTACAACCTGATATATATATCTATAGATGTGGATTAACTATAGAACTCTGAATGCTTGTCTACAAATGTTCCAGTATGAGGTTATCCAGCATGTATGCTAACTTAAGATGATACACCATTGATCAACACCATGCTGTTTATGTCGTCATGTGTTCCTGTAACCATACACGTACTGTTCCAGTGTGCGTCTCATTAAATATTATAAAAGAACACAGTAGTTCCAGTAATCCTTGACTTCTACATGTGAGAGTATGAACATATTGTTACCAAGTTGTCAACTCTTCAGAACCATTCTACCATTCGCGTACAATGTACTCTCACTTCAATGTTTACACTACCCTGTGTAGGTCGAGTTGACCTGTGTCTGTCTTCACGGTGACAGCACCTCTTTGAATACAACAGTACTACCAGCCATCATACTTTACAGTGAGGTTCTATACACCACACTCGATTCTTTACAGTGGAGTCGCAAACAACAGAACTTTACAGTGGTGTACTACAGGTGTAGTAAGAAGAAATAATATCTTTACACTGGTGGCCGTATAACTTCTTTACAGAGGGTTCTGATGGATATTGGTCCCTTTAGAGTGTAAAGTGATATTGAAGGCTCTGTGAGAATAAGGATTTAGGAGAATGAGGTAGTAGATTCACAAGCGCTGGGAAGAGCAAGAACAGTCTCTGATTACGACAATATCTGTTTCTCTCAGACTATTCCTATCTCTCTTCTGAACAAACAATTGTTTGTCAGTTCCAGTCGCTCAGGCGCACTCACCGATTTGGTGATTCTGTCGCACAGCGTACATGAATACAGCCTACACAGATGGGAAATGTTTGGAGTTTTGGGCCAGCCGACAACCAATACAAATAAAGTTCAATACCTTTATTATCATAAATCAGTCACAAATAATTATACATTTACAGTCAAAAATCAAAGGTTACAGAATACAAATATGATAAGGGAAGAGGGGGGTTTGAGGAGAAATATCCCATCCACCGTTTCCCGGTTGTATTTACTAACAGACAAGACCCGGTCCAAAAGACAAGAAGGGGGGGGGGGGTGATCAGAGATAGGCAATTTAACCAACCGGTAAATTTATTACTCTGGGGCAATGGGGTTACAGTAAAGGGGGGGGGGTGTAGAATAAAAGCTAGGGTCTCAAATGTCTCCCTTTAATCAACAAATTTTACGGGAGGGGGGAATGAACACAGTTACACAATCCCGCTAGGAGAAGTCCCGTACAAGTAAGGCACTTGGCTAGGCGTGAGGTATGGTGTGGTTCCTAAAATTGGCACAGCTGGTGGAGATAACTTTCTTTTTCCGTACTGTCACAAGTTAAAAACACTGAGGTAAGTTCTTCTTCGGGGGTGGGTAAAATCCACTGAATATACTAGACAGACAGTGTTCAGGTAGATCTATGTTCTTCTTCACAAATAGGGCAGTGAATAAAATATGTTCTACTTCCAGTTTACTGTAAGGACTATATGAACTAGTATTTTAAAAGTGTTTCTTGGGTGGCTTTATTCTCAGTTAAATTCAGAGGAGCGGGGCCCATTACAGGTGGCCACAAGTTTAGCTTTAAAAAAGTTCATATGTTACTGGAGTTATCGAAGTGAGTTGGCAGAACTCTGTATATAATTAATAATTGCTGGGATGCAGGTTGAATGATCGTTCTGAATGAAAGATAATCAAAACAAGAAATGCATTACAAATCATATTATAATCTGACACGCGATAAATTACAGTTAGCCTATTTACTTTATTAGCGTCGTCAATTTAACAAATCAGGAAAACTCCCCGTGAGTTAAAAATAATTAAAAGCACATCTATCTATACAGAACTAAACTGTATTTACTATAGCACGTTTCACTAGCTTTGCCCAACTTCAAAATGCTATATCTCAGCGAATATATAACGCATATAAGTGAAATTTTGTTTGTGAATTTGAAATGGTATAGACCCTATGAATTAAATTTTTCATTAAAATGCAGCCATTGATTTCAATTTTCGTTTCTTTGAGATATAGTATCAAAAGTCTACTTGCCAACACACAGCACACACACACACATTTTGAAATGTCTACAGTAAATTATACGTCGTCATTTGCACATAATTGGTTTATCAAACAATTGGCATGATTTTAGCGTGAAATTGCGTGAAATTGCACTTCTTGAACACAAAACAGTTTATATCCGGTGCTACTCACACATTGTCAATCAGTGGCGTGTCTACAAAAAGTATTGTGTGGTTAAGTAGGAAAATGAGTCTGCGAGTACATTTTATGACATTACAGCTAATCACAAATAGGATTTTTAAGTATTTCTGCAATGAAGCTACTCGTGGAAAACTATATCATTCTATTTCAAACCCACAAAAGAGGACTATTCATGCCTTGGGGATAATCAAACGATCATTGCACCGCTGGATAGCGACATCTGAAATTTCTAATTCTAGTGTTTTACACACGAAAATTAGGCCAAAAATGGTGGATATTTTGACAGAGATTTGATCCGGAGAGAAATTTGCAATATGTTTCACAATAATGAGGCAGTGACTTTAAGGAAATTGAAAATTTGGTTAAGAAAGAATGATGACATTGATATTTCTAACTCTACGCTATGGGGGACTATTATGAGTTTGGGATTCACTTTTAGAAAATATGTTGGTGGTAGAAACCTTGTTTGTGAGAAGCCTCATATAGTTGCAATGAGAAGCAAATATTTACGCGAGGTCAGAGAAATGAGAAGAGATTGTTATGATTTTGTGTATTTAGATGAAACTTGGATCAATGCGCACCACAGTAATGAACGAGAATGGCAATCATCTGATGGGACAACTAAGAGACTAGTACCAAGCAGCAAAGGACAGCGCCTAATAATTGCACATCCAGGAAGCAGCCATCATGGGCTTCTAAATAATACTGAACTCATATTTGTTTCAAAATCCACAGAAAATAGGGATTACCATGCAGAGATGAATGGCAAGATATTTCAAGATTGGATTGTGAATCATGTACTTCCTTCCTTGGATAGACCGTCATGTTTGATAATGGACAATGCTTCATATCACAACGTTGTGGCACCAGAAGATAAAGTTCCTAATTCATCAAGTACTAAAGATGTAATAAAGATTTGGCTGACCATAAACAACATTCCATTCAACGAAATGTCCCTGAAGCCTGAATTACTTGGAATTGTAAAAAAAGACACAGCATACAAATATATTTCACATAGACAAGGCAATCCATGAACATGGTCACAGATGTTTAAGATTGTCTCCTTACCATTCTCACTTAAACCCAACAGAATTAGTATGGGATAAAATTAAGGAACAAGTAGCAACAGAAAATAGAACGTTCAAATTAAAAGATGTTGAAATACTTATAAAAGCCGCCATCTCCAATATAGCCAGGGATTATTGGAAGAAAAGTGAGAACCATGTGTTACAAGAGGAAGAGGTATATTGGAAGAATGATGGTGTGTCCTTCATTCAGCCGAGATTGATTATCAATTTCTCGGAGACATCTGATTATGATTCGGATGAAGTTTAATTCCTTTGAAGATGACCTTACCGTTATTTACAAGCACATTAGAGGAGCAACGTTCCATTATGATATTTATGAACCGCAAAGAGGTGATACCCATTGAAATAATTAGATCAAGGAAGGTCCAGTTTGGTAGCGCATTAAATGTCAATGACAAACAATGTCACGAGTATCTCGCATGCAGATAATTTAAGAAATCATCTTGAACAGGTATTCATATGCAAACGTGATGGCCACATATTAAGTAGACACGCCTATGCCTAATCAATTCACAGAATCTGTGCATGAAGTGGTAAAATTTCTTTTCACGATACACAATAATTAGTATGCCGACAAAGATCAAAGGATTTCATCCGTTTATGGGAACTGGACAAGATGCACAGATATAAAGTATATATTTGTTGGGTCTAACCCAATATAACATCGTATGCAAAAAATGGCATTAATACGTTCGACGGTTAATCAGATAATTACATTTGTTTGAGGGCAAAGCTAGTGAAACGTGCTATAGTTATAATTCTCTTTAACGTCTGCAAAATTAATTTACGCGTCAATTGTATTAGGAAATACTTTTAGATGTAACATTTAGTTTGCACTAGAACTTTGAAAATGGGTTTATTTAATAAGGTTAAATTTACACCACAATCCAGTGAAATAACTAGACCACTGATCACTCGAAGCTAATGTATAAATTACCGTCTGCGCAGAAAGAATACACACCAATAGTCAATGAAGGTAGATGAAATCTAGCAGGAATCCGACTAGGCTATATGCTAGTGAAACTAGGATTCTGTCAGAACGAACGATAAAATGCCGTTTACGGAGTTCTTTATTTATACATCTCGAATGTAACTTAAATGGGACGTGATGAATTTTCACACCTTTCTTGAAGTATAGCAAAATCCGAGGTACAACGCCGTTGTGTTAACCGCTGTGTTTCCTCCGTTTTCCCCGGTCTACCGATCTTCTTCGTCTCAGGCTGCTCGCTTAAGGGTGCGAAAATTTCTCGAGAAGCTAACTACGTTAGCTGAGAGTTCCCTGATTCTTTAGATCGTATACCGCTCCACGTTGAATTCTGAAGATCAGCCTGTCTTTGATGGTACCGCTGTTCTGAGAAGCTTTGGCAACTCCCACCAGGCGGGGGGACAGCCAGGTAAGAAAATGAACTGCTGTTAATTGCTCTAGAAACAGGAGTGTGTCTCTGGCCACGTCCTCTTTTGGGCCGGCGTTAAGGAAAAGATTGCTATAAATCGTTCTCAGAGATGGTCGTGGGCGTGATTTAACCTCCCATCAAAGGCCATGCGATCTCAAAAGTTCACAGAAGATAGCAGGTTACATATTAATGATCCAGCGTGTAAAATTCTCGTGGAAATGCTGCATGCAGGTTAAAGTTACAATAGATGATCAGGGGTTCTAAAGTTATGAGAGGCCAATATTCTGTTATAATCCATCGAGTCAGGGAAATTCATTTGTCATACTTAGACGTACGTCACACCATCCCAAGGTTGTTAACTCACTAATCCGGTCGCTCCTACACACTGTCTGGTCTGGTAGGAAATGTGTTACACCTTAGTAAACCACATTTCTCTCTATAAATCCAAGGTGTCAGTATGGGTTCAAACGAAAGTGATTGATTACCCTAATTAGCAAAAGATGGTCGTTGAAGTTCCGACATGACAAGAAAATGAGGGAAGGGGGTGTAAACAATGATTAAGTACAGACAATGAGCGTGATTAATAGGCTGGACTGCCCATGGTACACTTCCGGTGTTATGTGTTGCGGGTCGCACTAATGACCCGTCATCGAAGCATCATTTTTTGATGATGCCTAGATGGCAGGGAGGATAGTGTGATTCTCTTGCATAGCTAGGCGGGGTTGTCGCACGGAAGGTTCTAGGTTCGAGTCCTGGGTAAGCCACTCACGACTATTGTTTTTCTGTTGTCTAGTTTTCTACTTCTATTTCTTACGAGTGCCTGAAAACATACCTTTATGTTTGTCTAATATTTATTTACAGACATTGAGACGTTGTGCAATAATGTCGGCGATACACATGAATGTCAGGAACAGAGAACGGACAATTCTGTCACACTCCTACAACAGTAAAAATGTGCCAAGATTTACCTACTACCAATAGTAAAAATGTGCCAAGATTTACCTACTACCAATAGTAAAAATGTGCCAAGATTTACCTACTACCAATAGTAAAAATGTGCCAAGATTTACCTACTACCAATAGTAAAAATGTGCCAAGATTTACTACTACCAATAGTAAAAATGTGCCAAGATTTACCTACTACCAATAGTAAAAATGTGCCAAGATTTACCTACTACCAATAGTAAAAATGTGCCAAGATTTACCTACTACCAATAGTAAAAATGTGCCAAGATTTACCTACTAGCAATAGTAAAAATGTGCCAAGATTTACCTACTACCAATAGTAAAAATGTGCCAAGATTTACCTACTAGCAATAGTAAAAATGTGCCAAGATTTACCTACTACCAATAGTAAAAATGTGCCAAGATTTACCTACTACCAATAGTAAAAATGTGCCAAGATTTACCTACTACCAATAGTAAAAATGTGCCAAGATTTACCTACTACCAATAGTAAAAATGTGCCAAGATTTACCTACTACCAATAGTAAAAATGTGCCAAGATTTACCTACTAGCAATAGTAAAAATGTGCCAAGATTTACCTACTACCAATAGTAAAAATGTGCCAAGATTTACCTACTACCAATAGTAAAAATGTGCCAAGATTTATTTACCAATAGTAAAAATGTGCCAAGATACTACCAATAGTAAAAATGTGCCAAGATTTACCGCTACTACCAATACAATGGTAGTTATGAAATTGCCAAAATTACACGCCCCTGCATAGCCTATCTGAGGGTGTGCCAAGATTTCCGCTTTTTAAAGAGCATGGAACTAACAATACAATGGTCCCGCAGTAGTAAAAATGTGGCAAGATTTTACCGAATAACAGTAGTAAAAACGTACAAAGATTTACCTTACTACCAGCGGTAAAAATGTGTCAAGATTTACTCGACAAATGTACTCTACCAGTAGTAAAAATGTGCCAAGATTTACCGAATACCAGTAGTAAAAACGTACAAAGATCTACCTACTACCAGCGGTAAAAATGTGTCAAGATTTATCGATTACCAGTACTAAAAATGTGCCAAGATCTACCTACTACCCGTGGTAAAAATGTGTCAAGATTTACTTACTACCAGTAGTAAAAATGTGCCAAGATTTACCTACTACCAGTAGTAAAAATGTGCCAAGATTTACCTACTACCAGTGGTAAAAATGCTCCAAGATTTACCTACTACCAGTAGTAAAAATGTGCAAAGATTTACCTACTACCAGTGGTAAAAATGTGCATAGATTTACTTACTACCAGTGGTAAAAATGTGCAAAGATCTACCTACTACCAGTGGTAAAAATGTGTCAAGATTTACTTACTACCAGTAGTAAAAATGTGCAAAGATTTACCTACTACCAGTGGTAAAAATCTGCATAGATTTACCTACTACCAGTGATAAAAATGTGCAAAGATTTACCTACTACCAATAATAAAAATGTGCCAAGATTTACCTACTACCAATAGTAAAAATGTGCCAAGATTTACCTACTACCAATAATAAAAATGTGCCAAGATTTACCTACTACCAATAGTAAAAATGTGCCAAGATTTACCTACTACCAATAATAAAAATGTGCCAAGATTTACCTACTACCAATAGTAAAAATGTGCCAAGATTTACCTACTACCAATAATAAAAATGTGCCAAGATTTACCAACTACCTGTTGTAAAAATGTGCAAAAATTTACCTACAACCTGTACTAAAATGGTAACAAGATTTAATGCCAAAAATAAAAATGTCCATTAAAGAAAGGAAGAAAGAAAAGAAACAAAGAAAGAAACGAAACAAAGATAGAAACAAAGAAAGAAAGAGAATAATGAAGAAAACATCTATAATTTAACACCCAAGCTGAAATCCTCAAAAGACATCCATTCACCATCCTCGGTGTTTCAGTTTTGTAAAGGTGTTCTCCGTCCCGTCAAGCAGGTCAAGGTCACAGTGAAAGACACACTAGAACGCCGTCAGACGCACATAGAGCTAAAAAAAAAACAACAAAATGACACGCTTCTGGACTGCGGCAAGTGCTGCTTGTAAAATGTTGATACCTTCATGCATTATTCCGTCGAGATTGGTGCTTGAGATAAATGGTATCCAAGTTGAACCTTTGTTTTAATTCTTCCAAAGCCCAGCAGGCTGAAAAACGTTGACAGCAGAATAACGAATCTTCAAGTATGATGTGACAAAATGGTCATATGATATATTCTCGAAACAACACTGCACGTCATGATTTAGTAATGGCTCACACAACACGATTATGGAAAGCATCCACAAGTTAATGTTTAAACTGAAATCCAAGAATCAATAGAGTAGTTGCGTAATCAGGTGGAAGAATAACCACTGTTATAAATCCTTCATACGTTATGGAAATACCACGCGCTTCCCCAGAACCGCTAAAAATATATGGAAAGGCTTTTTTCTGGCCAATTCGTCTGCCACAAATTTCAAGCCTAAAGCCAAGATTTGAATGTGGTTATTCATCGGTCTTGGACTTAACACAATTGTTAATTATATTTATTAAGGGTTAACATGGTAGGACATGAGACATAGGAGTAAGAAGATTATTGGCTGAGCCAATGTAAAATTGTTTGGGTATACTATAATTTATTGCATACTGTAAAGTATATACAGAAATATGAAATATATGTTAATTGTACTGAAAAGTGTGTGCAGTACGTTGTAAATTATTTACAGTTACTGCGTAAGTATTTACAGTACATTTATAAAGTATTGGCAGTATATTGTAAAGTATATGAAGTAAATTTTAAAGTATGTTCAGTGTACTGTAAGGTATTACATTTCACTGTAAAGTATTTGTAGTCAATTGTATACTATTGTTATGTATTTGCATTATATTGTAACGTATTTGCAGTACACTGCAAAGTATTGCAGTGTATTGCATAAGTATTTGCCGTAGATTGATAAGAAACTCTATACAGAGCGATACAACAGGAGGCAATCTGATCATCAGAAGTAGTCCCCCCGTCGATCAAGTGTTTATGGCCCCTTGATCTCCCTTACACTCTAAGGGGGGCGGGCCCACTTGGGTCATGACTCCCAAGTGTCAGCCTCCTGTTGTCTTGTGCAGAGAATTGAACCCACTCCACCTTAGCTGCAGCTTTCAAATTCACTCCTATTTTCTGACAGCTGGAGGCAAAGTAACCCCTAATTGTAAAGTATTGCAATATATTTTAAAGTATTTGAAGTAGGCCTGTCCTGTAAAGCTTTTTTCAACTACACTGAGAAGCAATTGAGTGCAACTTAAAAGTGTTTGCAAAGTACATCGCACTAAATAAGTCCCTCGCACACCTCGCGTTGCGGAAAGAGCATGGGGTGTCATGGAAGGTATTTTCATTAATAAGTATACGAATAGCCCCTCCCCCTCAATCCACTTCCACGATCCAGTTGCAGGAGGACCCTATAGGTTATCTACGACTCTACATTAATGGCAGCGCCACTTATTCTCTGAACTGTTTTGAAAATGCTGGGACGTGATGGTCTTTCTTTCCATACTACAATTAAAACTGAAGCTATTCTATAAAACTTTGATATAATATCCTGTTCTTGTAGTGCTCAGAAACAAGTGTCTATAGAAAATGTGTCTTAATGAAATGCGAAAGGAACTTATTCAAAATGCTTTAGCGATAACAATAAAGTTGAAATAATAAATCAAGAAACATTAGCTTCATGAAATATAAACATTGTTACGGAAACTGTCGCACCTTAAGTTCCAACATAAAGTACAGTCGGGGGGTGGTCAGACAGAAAAGACTCACCTGAGGTTTGGAGATATTGTTAATGAAGTTCTTGCAATAGAGATGCTTCAGTGAAGCTCTTACTCGGCTTCATTGAGTATTCCATTCTAACTGGGCGCCGGGTGGGGTGTCTTTTCACCGGTATCAGATATGCCGAACACGGCTGAACAAGCGCCGACTACATAAAAATAACAAAAGCAACAAAGTGGTTTCCTTGCCGAAGGAGGCTTCAGAAAGCGTGTTCCTGTAATGAATTAGTAACCAGTGCACGTCTTTTCTCTGCCAAGCATGGATCATCTCATCCGTGACGTCTTGTATTTTATAGGCAACTAGCTTCATACTTCACTCCCTTACTGCAGTGTCAGTCATATGGTTACCTTTATTGTTACCTTTATTGTTACCTTTATTGTTACCTTTTACAACAAAATTGAACATTGCAGCTGACATGATAGTGTTGCGGTACTTGAGCCAAGCCCAAGTGTGTAGCATTGGCTCTTGTGAGCCCGTATTGTAGGATGTATGTGATTGTCTAGCTATCTGCCCCTTGGTATTCCTCGTGTCTTGAAACCAGATCTTCTACTATTGTAGGTGCCTAGTGGTAACTGATCTGGCCTCAACAGAGTAAAAGGGCAGACATTTATCAACAGATGCCACCATCGCAGAGTCCATATTAAATTGTCAGAATGTATTAATAAAACACATATTTATGGAAGAGTGAGCTTCCGATGTGCAGAGTGGTTAAAACACTTGTCTCTCGCGGTAAAATTACCAGGTTCCGGGTTCGTAACCTGGTAACGTCGCGCTCCAATATACCCAGCTATAAATTGGTACCTGGCCTGGCTTTTGAGATAGGGACAGCAAAGGCAGCGACGAAGCGATCCGGTCGCCCCACCTCATAATGTTCTAAATGCACTTCCCTACGGAAGTATCTTCTATAAGATTACCTTGACCTTTATCTTAGGGAAGAGAACTAGGTAAAAAAAAAACGATATAGCTGGACATGAAAGGGAAAGTAAAGGTGGACAGGATATTACCATTATCATTATTATTCCTCAGCACATAATGGAGCATAGGATTCCACATAAATTCATTACAAATCCTTCTGTCCTGTGCAAGGTCTTCACACGCCTTCTTCATCCCTTTCATGTCTTTTTTCAGCCCACTCCTCCGTGTTTTTCGGTCTCTCTAGACCTCTCTTATCGTTGGGGTTCCAGAACAAGGACTACCTTGTAATGCTAACAATATGTTTCCTCCAAGTGTGTGATATCTATCTCCAGCGTCTTCATATTATCTACTATTCCGCTGGCACCTGGCTGTGTCTTGTTGCCGGACATGTCACAATTTCATAAAATAACCAATCAGTTCAACCGGATATAACCTCAAATGGAACCCCCCGAGAAAAGAGAAGAGGTCACATAAATAACGTCCACAGGGTAAAATGGTAAAGGTTGTCCCATAGCAGATACTACCATAGGGGAGACTACACAATACTAGGTCCATCTTTTTTATGAGATGAGGTGTAAAGTTCCCTCCTTCGCTGCCTTTTGCCTTCCCTAATTCAAATCAAAAGCAGAGTCAGGTACCGATTTACAGCTGGGGAGCTGAAGAGGGATACTTCCAGGGGGTCAGAGGATACAAAGATAAAATTATTAGAACTTGTGTGACGGATGTCAGCTAATAAGAATAAGTGAGAAGTGTGAAAAAAAATGTCGGAAATTCTGAACAAAGAAGGAATTCAAGATTAACTCTGTTTTAGCCACCTGCCAAGGAACCAGTATTTACAACAGGTAAACTATTAAAAGCTTAAGAAATTTCACCATATGCTTTACTTTTCCATCATTTCGAAAAGTGGAATTATATCACCAGGGCCGTCGCTAGAGTATTCAGCTCTAGAGGCAAACAGCTCATTTGGCATTCATGTATATATGTTGGATTGGCAGAGCGATTAAAGCGCTGGCCTCTCGTGGCCAAGGTACTGGGTTCGAAACACGATGGCGTAACGTTCCAGTCTGCCAAGATGTAAATTGTACCTGACTTTGCTCTTGAGTTGTGTCGTAGATTTGTGATAGGTGAATTAAGACTTAAGTTTGGTCCCTTCTGAATAGCAATAGAAACAGGTGATATCTCAGTGAGATATAAGTAGAAATAGATTTCACGAGTGAGATGGAGGAAATTTATTAGAGTCGGTCTCTGACCCTCGAGATGATTTCTCTCAGTCAGCCTATCATCTACAACAGATTAAGATTTGTCAGACCGTCTGGTATAATATATATTAATTTATATATACCTCACATACACACACACATAAGTGACTACAATAGACGCACAGACGTGAAACTATGACAAATGAAAATATAGATAATTTGGAACAAGCTGACCGACACGCTGATTAAGTTCAAGTGAATATTAATTATCATACTAAAATTCCATCACAACACATAAAATTACATCAAACTTATACAAATAGTCATAAAGTCAATGAATTGCTACAAGAATGATAGACCCATTGGTATGATCCTTTCCCTCGATGTATAGCCCACAGTCCTGTTAGAAGAAATGTGATAGCCCCAAAGAGTCATGGATACATCTGCTGTAGTCTAATGATTTCCCTTTAAAGGTATGAACAGACTTGGATACTCTAATCTATCCTAAGGAAAATATTGTTAGCAACAAAAAACTTGCATAAAGAAATACAAAGTGGGTGAAATTTGGTATACCATAAAAGAGTCACTCATTCCTGCTTTCTCTCTGTTCATTCATCAGGGCCCTGACATACATTCTTACCTACAATCGTGATGTTGTTCGCCGTCTGGCGCAAACTTTAGGACACCCATACACTTTAATCTGTCTTTCTTTTAATGAAGCGGATCCCAGCTCTGCAGATTTTGGGTTCATCCAATGTTCCGGGGAGCGTCTTCTTCATGCGAATATTTTTCAGACTAAGGTTAGTGTCACTTGAATCACGAGGTAAGAATTAGTTTTAAGCGGGCTCACAGTGTCAGAAACACGAGGTTTCCACTACTTAGGAAAAATGTCAGGTTTGTAACTTCGATCAAAGGTAAAATTCTTGGTCACACCACAATTTGTCCACAGTGTCGGAAAGGTTATTGATTGTAATATATTACTTGCCACACGGGCTGAAATGTACTTGAGTTTTTCTCAGGAAGAATTAAATCTGGCGCGATAGGCCCGTTACTTCATTTAATCTTAAAGTTCATGAAATGGGTACTCT
>JAMPIV010021784.1:0-140000 GCA_024509875.1 Oreohelix idahoensis | reverse complement strand
AATTGAATAAAGTACTCTGTTATATTAATCATAATGATCATATACATTGAGTTATGTATTTATTGTAGTAGTTTAGACTTGACCACAATCATGTATGTTTGGTTACTAAATAATGTTCTCAAGTTCTGTATATTTAGAATCAAGTGACAGAAATATTTTAAAGTTTTATCACTTTTGAGACAAGGAACATAAATTCAGATCTATGTAACAAAGTAATTTTTTTTTCCTAGTAATAGAAGTTGTCTTGAAGCTGTTTCTTTCTTTCTTTCTTTCTTTCTTTCTTTCTTTCTTTCTTCGTTTTTTGTTTTATTTCATTTACTTTTTGGGTTCTTTGCAAAATTTCATTACTTTTACCTGTATGTAAAAGATCAAATAAGTTGGCGAATGTTCTCTATACTCATAGAATTCTTCTTTTCCTATGTTTTTCCACATTCAAAACCAAATGAAATTCTTTGAACGAAGAATAGTCTGTTAACGTATGTCCTATGGATTGAGTATCTGTAACTTCTTTACACTTCTTGAAACTGCAGAACGCCAAACGGCTTTCGTTTGAATAGATTATATTACTGAAATGGCAAAACCATATGCGACGTTAGTATTTTAATTTCGTAAAATCTTATAAGTTATGAACGTAAACATTCATTACGCTTATTTCTTGTTGTCTATGTTAGGAATGTTTACGTGTTCATATAAAGATATATTTTCTTTAGGAGTAAATAAATAAATAAATATTACACACATAAAGGTATGTTTCAGACGCTCGTGAGAAATAAAGAAGTAGAAAACAAGACAACAGAAAAACAACAGAAGTGATAGGCTTACCGGAGAATCGAACCCAGGGCCATCCAAACGGCAACAGCGCCTAGCTACGGAAGCGAATCCAACTATCCTCTATGCCAACTAGGCAACCACAAAAAATAGTGTTTCGTGGACAGGGGTCATTAGCACGATTTTCCATACGCAACACCGGATGTGTACCTAGGGCGATCCATCCTAATTAATGACGCAATCACTTCTGCAGTTCCCCATTATTTTTTTCAAAATTGTCTTTAGGAGTTTGTTAATTTATTTCAAATTGAATTGTATTGGTCTAGCTTGTGTAGTCTTGTAATCTTACTTCACTCATTCATCACTCTTCAGCTCCCAATGAAGCATAGGCCTTCAACAAACGTATGCCAAATCTTCCTGTCACGTGCCATCAGCGTTAGATCTTTCTGTATCTTCTTCATCCCCTTCAAGTCTGTCTCCAGTTCCCTTCTCCGTGTGTTCCTTGGTCCCCCTCTTCCTCTTTTACCGTTGGGGTTCCAGGCCAAGGCCTGCCTTGTTATGTTATCAGCAAGTTTCCTCTCTCTGTGTCCTGTCCATCTTCAGCCTCTTTTTCTCATTTCTTATTCCACTGGCGCGTGTCTGGTTTTTGTCTTCAGTTCCACATCAGTGATCTTCTTATACCACTTCAGTCCTTATATTCTATGCAAGCACCCATGTCTGAAAGTTTGTAGCATTTTTGCCTTGTTGTTTTTCGAAGTCGAACTTGACCATGTAAAAATTAATTTTACACGTTAAACTTGTCAATTTAAAAAAAAAAAAAGAATGGAAGCTGTAATGCACTTCAACTACACAATACGTAATTTTTTTTTTGTACAGTAAATCATTACTTTTTTAAAAATCGAATTTCTGCGTGTCATAGTCAGTATTTTGAAAGTCACTTAAAAAATTTCCTGTTAAAATACTCTAGAAATGTTCATGAAGAAAAGATGTCTAGCAAATTTAATCCAAGTTTTCCTCAAACATTTTATAAAGTACTTTGAACCTTATTGTTAAGCGCTTGTCGTTCACTTTGTTCAGTAGGACAACGGGACACATTTCAAAAATTCTTATAGGTAGGATGTGCTTAAAAAAAAATAAAAAAAATAAAAATTTTTTTTAAACGGCAATAAATATCGCACTTACAACGTAAAACACAAAAACATTTTCATAAATGCCATGTCAGTTAGGATATCAAAATTAGAATACAAAAGACTAGAGGAGCTTTCATGGCACTGGGAAATAGATGGAGATCAAAGGAAATCTAGTCCAACACAAAAATAAGAATCTTTAATTCAAATGTCAAATGGATAAACAAGAGTTTTTTTTATCAATTCTCAGTACAGGCATACCGCGCTTTATTGCGCTTCGCAGATATTGCGCTTTTTCTTCAAATTATTCATGTTTATTTTTTTAGAACGTGCCTTCTTCTTCTTCTTCCGATAGATTGTGGCCCTCCACCAGCAAAAAGATTACGATTCGCTGAAGGCTCAGATAATGAAGCTTAGCATTTTTTTTAACAATAAAGTATTTTTTATTTAACAGTACATTTGTAATAGGGTAGACTATTAAGTAGCTACAACTGTTAGCCTTATAGTAAAGTATTTTATGAATGACTAGTTAGATAAATAAACCACTAGTCAAGAATCAATGACATCATCAGTCATGACACACATGAACCCATGATGTCATCAAACCTTGTGTGGCCTCCATACAAGTCAGATCGGAAAACCAACAAATTAAAGATAGGAACTACGGATGAGTGTGACTGTGGCACTGGTAAAATGACTGCCGAACACCTGCTTCAGAGGTGCCCTACATATGAGGAGAGGAGAAGACGCATATGGCCATCACCAGTACCATTCCTGGAGAAAATCTACGGAGATATCAACAGCCTCAGGCTGACCACCGCTTTCTTTGAACTTATTCAAGTTGACATCTGAGGGTGAAAGAAGAAGATCGAAAAACATTTAGATTAGAACTTTAAACAACGGTTGGTCATCATCACATAGAAACAATAATTTTAGACTAGAGGATTCGTAGTTAGTTAGGTTAAAGATTATTTCAACAGTCCACTAGCCCCCAAGACCAATCATTAGAAGGTTTCCGGTCTTAATTCCAATGAGAAATACTTCCTCTGGCAAGCCATAGCACCAGACAAGTATAAAAACTGATGCATCTTAGTAACCAGTCAGAGAGAGAGAGCTTGAGACAGTAACTCAATGCTAGAGTCAAATCAACATAGGGCGTTCTTTAGTTTAGGTTTGGAGCAACCTGGCGCTACATCTACGAGGGAAGGTCAAAAAGTAATGCTTCCTATTTTTTATGTATGTAAATACTGCATCGGTGTGCAATTTGTAAGTTTAGCAGGATTCCTCAAACACTCTTCTGCACTGTATAGCATTACCAACCTGTTTCAGTAACAGGTGGCACCCCTGTAACAGTTTAAAAATGGCTGCCAAAGACGTTCGGTTAAAACAACGTTATGTCATAGAATTCCTCAATGCTGAAGGCGAGACCCCAATTCGCATCCACGAACGTTTGAAGAATGTTTATTGAGATTCAACAGTGGATGTTAGCACTGTCCGACATTGGGTACATCGCTGTGACGAAGCTGAAGTAGGTCAATCCTCAATGGCTGACGCAAAGCGGACTGGCCGTCCGTCTACCGCAGTGACTCCACACAACATACATCGAGTTGATGGCATAATTCGTGGTGACCGTCGGGTAACACTGGATGAACTTTCTTCCATGTTGTCCAATAGTAAAGGCAGTGTCCAGAACATCATTAAAAACCTGGGTTATTCAAAGGTTTGTGCACGGTGGGTGTGGTAAAGTGGGATGATATAAATATTTATAGGGGACTTAGTGTACTGACTGAGATCAGCTGTGAAGGTATCTGTATCTAATAAGTGTGGTGTATTACAGATGACCTTACTTTGCTACCACATTTATACCTCAGTCAGACTTATTCTGGGATATTGTGATGACTACGTTGAATGTCTAGGGTTATGATAGTGATGAAGTGTATGTTCACAACAACCAACAGACAGATAAAGAATTTAATTTAATCCACAATACTTTACAACACTGTGACACTCACATACATAGAACACTCTATGAGACTAGCTTAATAAATCAAGTGTAACTTTTAAAAATATGTATTAATTCCTGTCAATAATAGATATCCTGATTCAACTACAAAGTGAACCAGGAATCACAATCAAATGAAATCACAAGTTGTATGTACACAATTTATAGATAGGATCTTTGTATTGACATATATTATTATTACAATATGTGTGTAAGTAGTGATGTAGTACTATGAGGTAATACTGGCTATTCAAGCTATGTTGTTGTTTGTCATCATGACTTCAAGTGTTTGTTTCTGGTGGAAATAATATTGGAAAGGTTCACAGTTTCTTTTTATTTGAAACAAATAAATGTCCCTCTTGATTTAAGGTAAAGTCACTTTTAGAGGGGGAGGGGGGGGGGGGTATACACAAGATTGAGCTGCTCTGGCCAACGTAATCTTAACTTCTGTGTGGGCGGCAGGAAACAGTCTCCTATGCTCGCTTGCTTCACAGTTTTCTTGAGGAACAACACTGGTCGATATCTTGACCAAGGAGTATGCTATCAGCCTCTGGATTCAGCAAAACTCAGACCATGTGCTGCTTTAATACGTTAGTACCACGGTCCCTGAAACAAGAAGGTTGTACCTCCTACTTCAGAACTAATTTATAATCTATTTCCACACTGAAGCACAATACATAACCAACACCGAGTTCAGCGCTGTAAGCCAACTGCTAGCTTCTCATGTACAATATACACCAGTATTCCTCTCCCTAATGGTTACAACGCCTCTGCAATTCCAGCATTAATTCCTTCTATTCAATAAGATAGGTTTCATAGTACTATTTGGCAATCCCATGCAGTTATACTCCTCTCCGACAAGTTTTTCTCATGATAGAGCAATATCTAGGCTTTGCCTCATGTTTGTTACTGAACCACACACATACAGACATAAATTTATCAATTCACATTCAATTTTCATCAAAAAGATTTCAAATATGTCTAGCTTACCACAATTCAAGGAAATATTAAACAAATACGTTGACTGGCGATGAGTTATGGCACAATTCCGATCTGCCTCTGTCCCAGGCTTTTATTAGAAAAATATGAGCTGGATCTCAACGCACTTGCTTTTACAAATTGGATTTTCAAAAAGTGGCACTGAACTGACGCTCCTAATTGACTATATTAAATGGTCTAGCCAATGAGACCATGTTTACAAAAGCTTTTGAAAAAAAGTACCCTTCCTATCGTTTCCATTAACAACCAAAAATAGTATCTGCAATCGACTAATCATGTTTAGCCTTACATATTATTCTAGCCAATCAAATCGGATTTAACGTGGTGGCCTCATTTCCTCTAAAGCAGTGTCCAAACACGCCATTATGAGCAAATATGATCCTGTGTTGTCAGACAACACCACTATAATACTTTGGCTATAATTTGTTAATTATTAGACCATTTGCTTAACACCCAACATATTCTTTGTCAGCAAGTCCTAAGGCACCCAAATATATAGGTTTAATGGAGCTAAGTGGCTGCGTTCAAAATATGTATTTTCTTCTAGGATAGTCGTGCTGTTACCACCTCCTCACTTCCATACTATGGGGTGTCTTCTGTACTGTCAGACTAATGTCAGGAGCTTAGACATAAATCAGTAGAATGTCATGTTTCCTAATAAGCATTAAACATGTTTTCAAAACCTAACCGTGTATTGGTAGTGTTTTTTTTTATTACTGTTTATTTGAAAAAAATTAGTGCTTCATGCCTTTCGCGTTCACTTTTTCATCGCGAGACGAACGTGGTAGTATTGAATGCGTTCCTCCTTCTCTCTCTCTCTCTCTCTCTCTCTCTCTCTCTCTCTCTCTCTCTCTCTCTCTCTCTCTTCTAAGCTCGTCTGTCTTTTCGTTTACGTAGTGCATAAATGACATTAATTGTAATATTAATCTAGGTCATTACGCAGTGTGTCTATCTCAAGGTTTTCTAAGAAACACAGTACCAGTTTTCTTTTTAGAAACGCGTGTATTTTATACAGTAGGCTTCACTATCAAACGTGAAAGCGTTACAATTATGCAGACGAAGTAGAAAAAGGGGATTTCTTGTTAGCTATAACACAGGCATACGCTATTGTGACCGCACTGTTCTTCTTTTACCATTCTTCTTTCCTTTTATTGAATTAATGCGTTAGGCTTTACATTTACTTTTTAATTTATATATGTGGATTTAGAATGTCTCACGACAGTGGGTACCCAGAATGTTGACAGACAGACATAAAGAAACAAGGAAAACCATAGCCATCAACCTCCTGCACCGTTACGAAACTGAAGGAGAAGAGTTTTTATCGAATATTGTGACAGGTGATGAGACTTGGGTTCATTTTTTTGAACCAGA
Organism: Oreohelix idahoensis; assembly: GCA_024509875.1. Classification (NCBI taxonomy): domain Eukaryota; kingdom Metazoa; phylum Mollusca; class Gastropoda; order Stylommatophora; family Oreohelicidae; genus Oreohelix; species Oreohelix idahoensis. The sequence goes on along the minus strand of JAMPIV010021784.1, from coordinate 133,733 downwards.
ATCCAAGAGGCAGTCAATGGAATGGCATCACACAACATCGCCGACAAGAAAGAAGTTCAAAAGTTCACCATCTGTAGGTAAAGTTATGGCCTCCGTGTTTTGGGATGAGAAGGGTGGGATTCTTCTCGACTTCTTGGAACAGGGAAACACGGTGAATGCAGACCGTGAATGCAGACCGTTACATTGAAACTTTGAAGAAGCTTAGAGGTCGTCTTCGGCGACTTTACCCATTAAAAGATCAGAGAACTGCACTACTGTTGCACGATAATGCCACGCCACACACCGCTAAACGCACCATTGATGCGATTGCAGAATTTGGCTGGACATTATTACCACATTCCCCTTACAGTCCCGATCTTGCACCTTCTGACTTCCATCTGTTTGGACCACTGAAAGAAGATCTTCGCGGACATCACTTTGAGGACCCTTAAACGCGCCGTACGCCAGTGGTTTGGGAAAAAGGACACACATTTTTACCGTGCGGGGATACATGCCCTTGTGAGAAGATGGACAAAAACTGTAACAAATAACGGAGACTACATTGAGAAATAAATTTTTGAAGTTCAGACTTGGGGCTACATTTCAATGTGAATTTTATCTGTTTTCTTGCCTATTGAATGAAATTAAAAATTACGAGGCATTACTTTTTGTCCGTCCCTCGTACTATTGAACGAAAAAGCCCTTGACTCCTACGGTTTGGATACTAATATCCAACTAGAGATCTTCTACCACCCAGGACAGTTAAGTGACCCAGCACTAACCCCTGCAACGATTATATTTGTGGTTCACTCCACAGGACGTAAGTTCGATTTAGTTATAATTGAAGTCTCGAATCGAATTTTCATTTCGTTAGGATTTCCACAGAGGTAACAAAACGACTATAGTATATGAGAAACTCCGTAAGCCTTTCGCCTTGGAGGCTAAAGCTGGCAGTTTTGCTTTCCCCCACCAGAAATTCTTATCGAACTGCCACAGCATCATTTTCCTCAAACGAAACTGAATAAAGTACACCTTTTATATAACTATTCGGATCCTTCAAGTAATCTGTTCTATTGAAGTTTCACTTGACTGTTTGAGTTGCCGATTATATTCAACCCTTCAAGATAAAATTCGGATCCATCAAGGCTCTTACAACCTCTACTAATTACGTGGGTTGTTTCTCCCTTCTGGAATTATTATCTCTGGTGTATAACCAGTATTTACCAGAAGAAACACAATAAAGAAACTCTTGGGATTATTTCCCTTATCTCAAGTGATATACAGATTTACATCCCTTTCCACAAAAACCACTATCACGATCTACACTGTCACACTAGCCTTGACTTTTAGTGCCGTTCCCTTCCTTCCCCGGTCACATAATTTGACTTTTAGTGCCCGTGACCTTTCACACACCAGAGATTGTCATTTTTGGTGTGGTACAGCTTATGCATGATGGATCAAAATATGCAACAGCAGTTTGAAAATCAAATACAATTGCTCCAACAACAAAATCTGTTATTACAACAGCAGATACATGACATGCAACAACAGCATGCGTTAAGTCAGCCATTGCCAGATAACGCTGAAGTTCCTAATAGTTCTCTACAAGCTATTGCTACCACCCTTAGCTTGGTTACACAGAGTGCAAATCTGCACAACATCAATAACATTGTTAAGCCTTTTTGTGGCGATCCGTCCACTTTTCGGCAGTGGTTACGTGACATTGAGAAATTTTCTTCATTGATTCTATCAGCCACTGATGCCGATCGCAAACGTGTTGCCTTCTTATCATCTCAGTCACTTGTCACTGACTATCTACGTCGCCGTGCTCAGTTATTTCCAGACGAGACCTTCGCCTCTCTACAGAAGGAGCTCATCCGCCGTTACTCTTCCGTTAAGGATCACCAACATGCTTGGACTTTGCTTCGCGGACTCCATCAGGACCGTCACGAATCGGTTCAGTTTTTTGCCGATAGGTTGTTAAACCTGGCTGAAGATGCTTTAGTGGAACCTTCCTCTGCGTCTACTGATACGGAAAACCAACTTGTTGGCATTTTTATCGATTGTCTCCAGTCAGATGCGCTGAAACTTCATTTAATAAGGAAAGACCCACAGACAATCCTTGATGCCATTCAACTAGCAATAAATGAAGACAATGTGAAGAAACGGTTTGCAAATAGACTTGGGCGTGAACCTCGTGCACACGATCACACAGATGAAGAGCCAATGGACATCAGTCATTACCGTCAGTCTTGGCAGCAACCATCCATGTTACAGCCGTGCGATACTCCATTGCCGGGATCTTATCGCCAACAGTTTGTTCAGCGCACTCAACACCGACGTCACCCATCTGCTCTACAAGTTCAACAAGTAGCTCCAGTCATTTGCTACTTTTGTGGTTTGGCCGGACACATCAAAAAGTTGTGTGCAGAAACAACAAAATCTTAACAGGACCTTGAACCACGCTAGATCACAACCTCAACAACCGGTGAATGGTCAACGTCAGCCGCACCAGCTCTCATGGTTACCATCCAACCCCATGCAACCACCTCGTGTCCCACCACGTTCATTCAACCGTGGACAGTTCCGCCCCCAACCTCTCATGGGCCAGGGAAACACATTCCGCCACCCGATAGATAGGATCGCGTCGTGTGGCTTTAACCCACCTCTTTTGGGCACTAGATCCTCTCGCAAAGCAAACACATTTCGTCACTTTCACAAGTCCTGTGAAAGTCCGAACATTTTTTCTTCCTCTTCTACGGTCTCTCCGACTTCCATCTCTTATATCTCTCCTCCTTCGGTCACTCCTGATCCTTCTTCTTGTCTAATTGCCATTAATAAAAAGAATTTACTTTGACTTGAAACAGATCCGTGTCAATGGTGAGTACATCCCTCTTCAGGATGATATCCACATTGCGTCTCTTGTTAGAGTTATTGCCCCTGTCACCTTAAAACCTCATTGTCTTACTATCGTTACTGGTCGGGTCAAACGGTCCGATTATATACCCTCAGGTCATTCCGTTTACGTGGAACCTCTGCCTGACTCAGACATCATCGATGATCCCTGTATCCATGTCGTCGATGGTATTGTCACTGTGTCCACGTCACGTGACTTTCCCCTTATGCTCCTAAATTCTTCAGGAAAACCTCTTACATTACCCAGAGGTACTATTGTTGCCCGTGTCATCAACCACTCCCAACTGTCTTCTAATCTCCCAACCCCCCATACATGTTCTCTCAATGCTCCCTCCCCTCTGCATACCTGTCCTCCCCTGGGAAATGATAGACGATCTTCTTCCTTCAAGAAGCCTTCTCCTTGGAGTTTGAATACCATTAGTGCTGTTACACATGCGCGTTTACCACATGGTAACTACCCTCCTCAGCACTACTTAACCTCCCGCTCCTACATTTTCTACGCCACCCCTTCCTTCACATTGGATGAAAGAAACGACATCTTCTCCTCCACCTCTCCTTCCACAACTTCCTCCTTCTTCCTTCTCCTCCCTGAATGTGCCACCCACACACCTTGCTCAATTAATGGAGCAAGTGACAACTGACTCCCCACATGCCAGTCGCATTCGTCAGTTCGTCAAGAATAATCTCCTTACTCCTCAGCGGAAATATATGGGTGATAATCCCATTGAGATTATCTTGCGACAGAAACGTTCCGCCCACCAGCAAGTTTACCATAACGCTCTCAAGGCGTTTAAGAAGCGACAGCGTTTGCTTAATAAGGGCACTAACCTACCCTCCTTCCACGTTGGTGATTTGGTCTGGTTTAAGAAGCATGTCCGTAGCGATAAATTTAATCATCGCTGGCTTTCCGGGTACAAGATAGTTGAACGGACATCCCCTGTTACCTTCGTGATTTGGAATGAAGAGCGACACCACGAAACCAAAGCGCATGCTATCCAATTACGACTAGATGAGCAACGCCCCTACACTATCCCTACACTAGTTGTTAATATTTTAATTTTTAACACACTGAAAATTGTATTGCAGGGCAGAAATGTAAAAAGGCAATTATGCCTATTTCTTTACCCTGATGAAATAAAGATTTCGTTCGTTCGTTCGTTCGTTCCTCCTCCTCTTCCTTCTGGCCGCCCCATGTGAAAAGCTACCCTCCAGTATAACCCTTCATCCTCTCCATCCATGTCTGAACATTCATTTTGTCCTACATCAGACGACATCGTATTTGCCCCCGTCTCCCTTAACACTCCTCCCGAACCGCTTACACCTGTTCAGCCCCATAGTTATGATGTTTCCTCATCAGACTCTGATAGTCCTCCCAGTGATGATGTGTTACACAAACTCCGGTCTAGAGTAGTCCGTCGAGCTGCTGTTCCCTCCGCCTCCCTGGAGCCTTCTCCTTCTTCTCCCTCCCATATAGTTCATCGAACCAGACGTTATCGTTCCTGTTCCGCCTCTGAAGGTCCTATCCCTCCTCCTGAACTGTACTCCCGTATCCACTCCCGTGACGCGCGTTTGGCTGAGTTACCCTCCATTACTGCGGGCCCCTCTCATGCTTCACTTCAGCATGATGTTATTATACCTCCAGTTACAACAACTCCAGTCGTTACTTCCCCTCCTCCCTCTGTACACCTCCCTTCTGACCCCGCTCTTCCTCCCTCTGGTTATTTTCCTCCGCCTCCCTCCGACCATGATACCGCCCCTAATTCCGACTCTTCGGATGTTGAAACTACTCTTCCAACCTCTGATTATTTTCCTCCCCCTCCGTCAGACCTTGACAGTTCCCCCGATTCTGCTTCTTCTGATACTGAACCTGATCTTCCTCCTCCCCCAGCTCGTTTTCCTTCTAAACGTCGTCATTCGACATCATCTGGCGATTCTGCTCCCCTTCCTAAGTACCTTCTCCAGCAGGCCGCCCATTGCGTCCCCGTATTCGTCACTCCCGTGGTTCTGTTCATTCTCCTCACCGTAGTCCCTCTCCTCCGCCTCCGCCCCCACCTGTCACACCTCCGTCCCGTAGATTACGCATTCCCCGCAGTTGTCCTCCTGCCATTCCTCAGCCTCCACCCCGAAACTCCCTTCATGTTCCGTCCACTCCGGTTGTCCATGCCATTGTTCCTACCTCCCAACCTATACAGTACGATCCTCGCCTGTCATCCCAAGCCATTGAAAGATTAGAAGCAATGAACATTTTTGCTAAGATGTTTAAAAATTGAACTTTACATACTTCAAGATGCCAGCTCCTGTCATGTTGACATTTCCTGCCCCTGATGTCGTTTCAAGCATGATGTCAAACCTGTTTCTCGTGCATTACGAAGCAAGTCTCTTGCACTGTGCTCTCACTGCTGAGTTACGCATCCCTGGACATTTCGGTTGTGGACTTTATTAATTTGCAAGTTATGCTATGAAGTCCAAGAATCGCTATTTATGGAGAACTTACACATTTCCGTCCGCAAGAAAAACATTGACGAATCTACCAGTACATGAACAGTTACCATTGCGGCCTCCTTTTAAACATTGATGATGGAGATCTCCCGACTCAGAAGAACTGTGTAGTCCTCATATATTGATAAAATATTTCACTTCACACACGTTAGTGTCATTAAATCAAGTTAGTTTTGACTGATTTAATATTTGACCATCTTTTATCTCCCTTTGTTTTTTTTTTCACCCCATTACTTTTGACCATCCTTTAATCTCCCTTTGTTTTTTTTCTTCCTGTACTTTTGACCATCTTTTATGTCCCTTTGTTTTTTGTTTTTTTTTGCTATAAGACTTTGCTCAGACTTGAGTGTGCTGTTCGTTCTGTTGTACCTAATAAAAGTGTTTAACTAAAGTACATTTTCACCCGCCACTAATGTTGGCATCATTCATGACTTATTATAATAATGACTCCATTTTGCGTTATGATTGTTTGAAGTTCCAGTTATTGTTCCACTAACACATGTGATTTAACTATTTGCCATTTCTCCATTGAGTACCTTAGTCCGTTGATTACCATGTTTCCAATCCTTGCATTATTTCCGGTTATTGTTATACCGGTGTAGTCATTATTTTTATTATGAGACTTACCAATTTTGCCCATACCTTGCCACCAAGTTTTGTGGTTCCATTTCCATTTGTTCCATTAATTTTATTTCATCACCCGCTTCAGTTGAAGTGTAGGATGACGGTCATTTTGTAAATCCGCCATTTTGGGCGTCCGCCATATTTTATGGGCACCCGCCATTTTTGTTCCCAGTTTTCTTATGCGACGTTAACTCGCTTGTCATGATTGTATTATGTTTTATAATGTATTTGAGAGATATTTGATAACTATCAACCCATAAAAGCGGTTTGCTAGTTGGTTGATGATTGTTCCATTACAGTTATATCTTTGCCCATTATTAGTGCTACTTGTTTATACAATGACCTCCCATGTTCTCCTATAAGTGCCTTAACTATGTCCATCAGTCCCTACTTAAGTACCTTGACTATGCCCATCAATCCCCACCACTTACAATTACTTCTTGAAATGCTAATAGAATTGATTCATCCATCATTCCCATATATTGATTGTTGTATTCCATCCGACATGATTTCTGGTGGGATACCTGAACCCCTATATTTTTAGGGATTAACCATTTTTTTAAGGGACTAAAGTGTCTCCCTACGGGATACACTTTGGCGGCCCCCGGGCGTATGTAACAGGGTAGACTATTAAGTAGCTACAACTGTTAGCCTTATAGTAAAGTATTTTATGAATGACTAGTTAGATAAATAAACCACTAGTCAAGAATCAATGACATCATCAGTCATGACACACATGAACCCATGATGTCATCAAACCTTGTGTGGCCTCCATATAAGTTAGACCGGAAAACATTTAGATTAGAACTTTAAACAATGGTTGGTCATCATCACATAGAAACAATAATTTTAGACTAGAGGATTCGTAGTTAGTTAGGTTAAAGATTATTTCAACAGTCCACTAGCCCCCAAGACCAATCATTAGAAGGTTTCCGGTCTTAATTCCAATGAGAAATACTTCCTCTGGCAAGCCATAGCACCAGACAAGTATAAAAACTGATGCATCTTAGTAACCAGTCAGAGAGAGAGAGAGAGCTTGAGACAGTAACTCAATGCTAGAGTCAAATCAACATAGGGCGTTCTTTAGTTTAGGTTTGGAGCAACCTGGCGCTACATCTACTATTGAACGAAAAAGCCCTTGACTCCTACGGTTTGGATACTAATATCCAACTAGAAATCTTCTACCACCCAGGACAGTTAAGTGACCCAGCACTAACCCCTGCAACGATTATATTTGTGGTTCACTCCACAGGACGTAAGTTCGATTTAGTTATAATTGAAGTCTCGAATCGAATTTTCATTTCGTTAGGATTTCCACAGAGGTAACAAAACGACTATAGTATATGAGAAACTCCGTAAGCCTTTCGCCTTGGAGGCTAAAGCTGGCAGTTTTGCTTTCCCCCACCAGAAATTCTTATCGAACTGCCACAGCATCATTTTCCTCAAACGAAACTGAATAAAGTACACCTTTTATATAACTATTCGGATCCTTCAAGTAATCTGTTCTATTGAAGTTTCACTTGACTGTTTGAGTTGCCGATTATATTCAACCCTTCAAGATAAAATTTGGATCCATCAAGGCTCTTACGACCTCTACTAATTACGTGGGTTGTTCCTCCCTTCTGGAATTATTATCTCTGGTGTATAACCAGTATTTACCAGAAGAAACACAATAAGGAAACTCTTGGGATTATTTCCCTTATCTCAAGTGTTATACAGATTTACATCCCTTTCCACAAAAACCACTATCACGATCTACACTGTCACACTAGCCTTGACTTTTAGTGCCGTTCCCTTCCTTCCCCGGTCACACATTTTTTTTTTTAAATTTAGACCAAGCGCTCTTGCGCACTTAATAGACATAGTGTAAACATGATTTTAGGCTTTTATATGCACTGGGAAGCCAAAAAATGGGTGTGACCCGTTTTATTGCGATATTCGCTTTATTGCGGTGGTCTGGAACTAAACCCGCAATATCTCCGAGGTATGCCTGTATATTGCAGTTAGGACATACATTGAAGAAACCTGTTAATAGCATTATCAGGCAGTCCTTATTCTGGAATCCTCAGGGTTAGAGAAGCAGAGGGAGATCCAAGAAACACACGGAGAACAGAACTGGAGACAGACATGAAGGAGATGAAGAAAACTTGAGTTGATAGCACGTGACAGACTTTGCATAAGACTTTTTTGGGAGGCCTGTGCTTTTTGGGAAGCTAAAGAATGATGATGATGAATATATTGCAATTAAATTCAATGTGTTCATTCCAATAAATCAATCAATCAATTAATCAATCAATTCCCTTTAGCTCCCCAGAGAGCATAGGCCTTCAACAAACACACGCCAAGTTCCCCCTGTTACGTGCCATCCGCTCACGTTCTTTTCATGTTTTCCTCATCATTTTCACTTATGTATCTAGCTCTCTTCTCCATGTGTTTTTTTTTGGGTCTACCTCTGCCTCTCTTTCCCTGGGGATTGCAGAACAAAGACTGTCTTGTAATGCTATCAACAGGTTTCCACAATGTGCCTTCTATCCGTCGCCTGCGTCTTCTTCTCTTCTCTTGGTCATTCAAGTGTAGGCCGAATTCTTCGCCGGCCCAATTCATCGCAAACTTAAATCAATGTTAACTTAATTGACACTAATCGAAAATTGCAAAAACATGTATCCCTATAAGAAATTGTTGTAGCCTATGGACAATTTATTTAGTTGGATAAAAGATGTACATTGCACCTCTTTCTGCACATTACAAAGCACGTTGCTTAGCGCGTCGTTACGCGTAATAATTTTGACATGAGTGCTCGTGCACGACAACGAAGAGTCAGTTTGGTGTAGCCGGCCGTGATGGCTGTGTTGGGAATTATTCGTTGTGTAGCTGACCAAGATGGTCGTGCCTTTCATTGTGTCCTAAAGTGTCAGTATTATAGTGAGGATCTTCTATGCGTTTATGAAGAGGGTTATATGTCTCTGGTGAGACTTCATGGACTATGTTACAAGAGTGGTAATAATTATTAGTTAACGCACGGACTGAGACGGACTATGTTCAGATATGTGTAAGCTTTAGATGATCTCAGAATGTAACGGACAGATGTAGATTGTTGGCCCATTACTGATGGCCATTTGGATTTTAGTCGCAATATCGTCGATGTGATCAAATAAGATATAGATACTCTTAACATTTCCACGACTATCACCCATGAAATATATAAACGGACATCAGCGACACATTCTGGAAACACAGCTATCTCGGCTGGCTACACCACAGAGAACTCACAACACAGCCATCACGGCCGGCTACACCAAACGGACTCTTTGTTGTCGTGCACGAGTACTAACGTCATAATTATTACACGTAACGGCGCGCTAAGCATCGTCCTTTTGAGCACCACAAAGTTTCAAGGTAAAGGACACTTTCAGCTTCAAAATGGTAAAGATAAACTCAAGTGTTAGGAATCCACCTGTATTATTGTTAGAACATACACTAAAAATCTTTAATTGAATTGTTGCTCCTGACGCTTTGAATTGCAACAAAGCTATAAAATAATACGCATATAAAGATATGTTTCAGGCACTCGTGAGAAATAAAGAAATGGAAAACAAGACAACAGAAAAACAACAGAAGTTAGAGGCTTACTTGAGAATCAAACCTAGGACCTTCTAAACGGCATTACCGCCTAGCTACGAAAGCGAATTGCACCATTCTCCCTGCCAACTAGGCCACACAAAAATAGTGTTTCGTGAACAGGGGTCGTTAACGCGATTTTCAACACATAACGCCGGATATGTACCTAGGGGCGATCCAGCCTATTTAATTACGCAATCCCTGCTGTGCCCCCCCCCTCCCCCTATTACACGGTATATGTCATATTACACAAGACAAAGACCTTAATAATGTGTCTAGTAACTGATAGAAGAATGAGAACAGTACAGGTCAGAGGGTAGGTTTGGTATTTTGTAAGAATTTATTAAATAAAGAGGGAAACCCGAGGCCTGTAAATAGTAAATAAATAATACACACATAAAGAACTGTCATCAACATGAAGACTGTATGACTTTACAGGTTTACAATTTTAAAGTAGTTATATAAAGATAAAAATAAACGAAGTCCAATACTGTAATCAGAATTTTTTTTCGATTCAAATGTCAATTCAGTCCTATTGTATGGCTATGAAACATGGAGAACAACAAAAGCAACAACCAAAAAACCTACAGACATTCCTAAATGGATACTTGCGTAGAATTGTAGGATTGAAGGGGAGGTCATTAATGTAGAACTGATGACAAGAACCAGACAAGTGCCAGTGGAACAAGAGATGACAAGAACCAGACAAGTGCCAGTGGAACAAGAGATGACAAGAACCTGACAAGTGCCAGTGGAACAAGAGATGAGAAGACAATGCTGGAGATGGATAGGACACACATTGAGGAAACCTGTTGATAGCATTACAAGGCAGTCTTTGTTTTGATCTCCAGGACAATTGAGGAAGAAGTAGGTGAAACACACATAGAGAAAAGACTGGAGACCTAGCATAAGTATGTTGAAGGCCTATGCTCCTTGAGAAGTTGGAAGGTGAAGAAGAAAAAGCAGAAGAAGAATTTTAAAACAATTGGATTTGTAATACTATTTTTGGTCAGCTTTCTAGAATGGGGCTTGGGGTCGAGTGTAGTTTCCGGGGTATCTGAGGGGACAAAAGAGACAAAACTAGGACTACTGGTCTCACTGGCGTGTCATGTCAATCAATACCCTTTAGCTCCCCAAGAAGGATAGGCCTTCAACAAACACATGCCAAGTCTTCCTGTCCTATGCCATCCGCTCAAGTTCTTTCCATGTTTTCCTCACCATTTTCACCTCTGTATCCAGTTCTCTTCTCCGTGTGTGTGTTTTTTTTTTTTGCGTGTCATATGTGGTTGTGCATGGGGCTAGCAGTTTAATCATGTAAAACATAATAGCTACAGAATTGTGTGCAGGCTTCCTGGAGACCAGCTACAATAGTCTCTCCATGCTCCACAAGGAGCAGTAAAAAACGTAAGGATGATGATGAAATACAAATCTGAAGTCTGGGAATTGTAAGATAAAATGTTTATGGCTCATTTCCATCAATGAGTTAACCATCTGAAGTCTGGGAATTGTAAGATAAAATGTTTATGGCTCATTTCCATCAATGAGTTAACCATCTGAAGTCTGGGAATTGTAAGATAAAATGTTTATGGCTCATTTCCATCAATGAGTTAACCATATGAAGTCTCGGAATTGTAAGGTAAAACGTTTATGGCTCATTTCCACCAATGAGGTAACAATCTGAACAGGGTCGGCTCTTGGGTGGTGCGAGGCGTTCGGCCGTACATGGCACTGTCTTGGAAAGTGGCACCGAAATGAATTTAAAAGAAAAAAAATTTTTAATTTTAAATTTTAACCACACAACATTTTCGCAGGCTAGTATCGACATTACAAGTGGATGTCACTCTATAATATAAGTATATAGAGACCATTTACCCATTTACATGTTTGCGTTTATTTCATTTTTTTTAATATGCGTGTTTGAATTATTCCATGTGTACATTATTCCTTGTTTTAAAAACATCGCTGTGATCGTCTACCTGTAAATCAACAAGAATTTGTTTTAAAAGTAACTACCATAAGATTTTAACAACATAAGTGTATTAAGTTTTCGTAAAACGCTACAGTGAACCCTTACGGAAATCAAAGTGTGATCCAACTCAACAGTATGAAATTGAGTCTCGTAAGAGTAGAATTTACTACTTCACATGGGGCGCGCCATCACAAGACTTCGTACCACTCTGAAAAAACCCCTAGAGCCCGTTTTGAATGTCAATGTAAATGATCTCATATATGGAAAATGTTTTCATTTATTTTTAATTTTTCCATTATCCACGCAGTGACGGTTGACTATTGGTTTCCCATTCAGCTCACGGAGTGAGGCTTGCAATATTGTCAGTTTTCTTTTGTTTATTTTCATCCTTGTCTATTTTTTTAAAACTGTGTCTCGGCCGCCTATTTTCTGGGGTAATGAGATAGAGCTACTCCCTGATGGTATGGAGTAAGCTTTACAGTGGAACGATACACTTGAAATATGGAAGTTTTGGGGCCCAGCCTTCGGAACGTCCCGTTTTTTTTTCTTTAGTGTATCGTTCAATTGTGAAACGGATTCCATACCAACTTTTTGGGACCCAAAGATGCAGCAATAGAGAATGCAGTCAGCGACCCATAGCTTGACTGCTTGCATCAGAGTCAGCGAACCAGAGCTGACTAAGACCCTACTCCACCTCCACGTGGTGGTCCTGGAAACAGTCTGCATCACTGCAGTCTGGCTGAGAGAGTAGGGATCGCAGAGGGAAGGTAAACCCGGTCGCAAAAACTGCCGTGCTGAAGTCGGATGTGTCGACCGAAAGGTGCAGATATCACAGCTCCGGCGTAAACAGACACAACGCAACCAACGTCCTTTTCAGGACGAACGAGGAAGAAGGAAGAAGATACCAACTTTTTAATTATTAATTATTTTACTGCTTTACCTTCACACCAGCCCCATTTCTTACTTACTTTGTTTTTTTTTTTTTACAACATGCCAACACAACCTTCCTCATTCTAAATATTTTGTAATTCATATTTGCATGTCCACATACTGTATATGTTTAAAAATATTTGCCGTGACAAATATCCCTGAGATGTATCAATCTAACTCTGCTTACCACCCACAGATGGAGATCAACGCTGACCACTACGTCATGACCCCATTGTCCAATCACTATCCTCACACGACCTGGAGCCCTTATCTACCCACGTCACTTCCTGGTCAACACACACACTTTGACAACTTGGTTAATCTTCGTTTTGACCAAAGACCTGGTTTTCTCAATGGAGCCAGGGTTCACGGTGAGATTTTGAAGCCAAAAGCTATCCGGATCACGAGCCTGCGACCTCTCGTACATCCACCATTTTCTGAGCGCCATACGAGGTATGGTTTGGAGTTGGAAGAATTCACATGCCGCAATGATAAAAGTACTCATGGCCTTAGATATATCCCTGGGACCATTCACGAGTTTAGTGCATACCCTAACGCTCTTTATTCTAGTATTCCTTATCTCCTCTCATGTCCATCCAGCTTCAGTGGGCCACATTCAACTTTTGAAGCAGAAAACATGTTCATGGAGATGCTTCGAAGTCAAATGCAGCTTCTAAACTACCGCGAAACATGTGACTATAAAGGACCTGAAGAAGCTAGCTTTAATGCCGCTAAAACCTTTCTGGGGACATCCGCCCAAGCTGTATCAGCAACTTCAAGTTTCCTTAAGGAAAATGTTAACAGCTTCCAAGCGAGGCAAGCTAGCTCAAACTCTTCTGTATCCAAATATCTGCCACTTCCATTTAAATTGATTCCCAAAGACGGTTGTGTTAAATCGAATCTGCAGGAGTCGAAAAGGAGTCAGTTGTATGCTCAAAAGTTGAGGCAGAAAGCACTAAAAGGCATCAGAAAACATTTTATGGTACCTTTGACCAGAAGAATAAAGAAAGAAACAGTAAAAATGAAGATTTCTGAATCCGAGAAAACTAACTTTAAAGCAGAACCTCCAAGAAAGGCACATAAGCAAAAGTACTTACCAGAAGAACTGTCTTCGTTAGACGGCACACCGAAGAGTAATATCTCTAGTGCATCATTTCATAATGTCACAGCAAACACTGCGAAATCTGTCCGAATAAACAATGACACGTCTATTCCAATAAACAGCCTCAAATATAAAGGTAATGGAAACGCCTCTTCTGAATTCATTCTCATTAAAAGTACGTGTCCGGAAAATAATGAAGGAAAGAAGACAGTGGAAAATGCAACGTTTTATTTGGCACAGCCAGGTTCGTTAGATGACAGGAAAACATTTAAATGTTCCCAGTGTCGTTACCTCACTGATCGCAAGAACAACCTCAAGCGACACATTGTTACGATGCATCAAGACAGCAGCAAGACTCTTGAATGCTGTGGAGTTAGTTTTCAAAACAAAGCCGCTTTACGAGATCATAGCGCCATATTTCACAGAGGAGGCTACAGGTGCCAGATATGTTCCAGAAACTTTTGCCGTAAAGCTTTATTACGGAGACATCTCACTGTTCACAGCGGTCAAAAAGATTTCTTTTGTAATATTTGCGGCTATGCTACGAGTCACAAGAGCAACTTGGAAAGGCATCAGAAAGTCCACACAAAAAGAGAGGCCACTGCTGGAACAAATAGAAGAGGTGTTTCGATAAAAGGGGGCCTCCGCCTGGGAACAGGTTCCTCTTTCTCTGATGTAACCATTAACCCTAGAGAGCAGCACAGTTTCCATAGAGATTGTTTTGTGTCATCGGCTTTGCCTAAATACGGCTCTACAACAAGAGGACGGTAAAAACTTGGACGATAACACGGCTACCAGTATTTTGGAATTTAATTACAACAAGCCAGATGGTTTGTCCGAGAAAGTCCGGCATCTTTTCTAAAGGCATCTTTCAAACAAGCGTAATCCGCCTTGGCCTTGATGAAGAGCAAACAACTAGTTCCGAAAACAAGAGACGGTTTACTACATTTATAAATATAACTGATTGTGAGTTGTTTGATGAAAAGTTACGAGAAGTTACAACATGCAGCTCACAATTTTCCCTCCACCTCGCGACCAAATTCGGATGCAAGTTGTGACCAAACAGATAAAGGCGCACGTACATCTGGCATATACTGTACTCATAAGACTGTAACCAGAAATTCTTAGCTCTGTCATCGCTTGGCTCTCATAATTGTCAACAATCATTTAATCCATTAACAGTTGGGGTTTCCCTTTTCTTATTGCTCTTCTTGTTTTTTTTTTTTAATGGGGAAGAGAGAGAGAGAGGGGGGGGGGGCGGCCGCGCATAGAAGCTTCCGTCATCGTGAGTAGCGATGGCCTATAAATAGAAAATGTGAATTCTAGTCATTAGCAACAGCAATGTTGTGTTAGCAGAACCATAAGAATTTTATGATTAGCAACAGTAATGTTAATTTTTTTTTTTTTAAACCAACGGCACTTGGGCTTTCAGCCCTTCGGCCCAATGACATGTCATTGCGAGGCTGGGGAGCCTGTGGACTTTCCTTCCAATCCGGTCAGGAGCTTCGCTGCTTCCCATCCACAGAGGGTTTATCTCAGGATAGCCGTTCAGGTTATTCAGTCAAAATCCCGGTCGATGACACTCTTACAAATGCCCATGCCCGGGCTTGAACCTTGAACACCTGATCGCTAGCGCAGTGTGGTAACCATTACACCAGCACGACTCCCTAGTAATGTTATTTAAGCAGAACCATGATACTTTTTATGATTAGCAACAGCACTATTGTGTGAACCGAAGCATGATAATCTTATGATCAGCAATAGCAATGTTGTATCGACTGAGCCATGAGAATTTTATTATTATTGTGTAAGCAGTACCATGAAAATTTTATGATTAGCAAAAGCATTGTTGTGTTATTATAACCATGAGAAATTTATAATTAGCGACATCAATGTAGCGTAAACATTACCACTGAGAATTTTATTATCAATCAACAGTAATGTTGTGTAAGCAGAATCATGAGAATGTTATTATCAATCAACAGTAATGTGGTGTAAGCAGAACCATGAGAATTTTATTATCAATCAACAGTAATGTTGTGTAAGCAGAACCATGAGAATTTTATTATCAATCAACAGTAATGTTATGTAAGCAGAACCATGAGAATGTTATTATCACTCAACAGTAATGTTGCGTAAGCAGAACCATGAGAATGTTATTATCACTCAACAGTAATGTTGTGTAAGCAGAACCATGAGAATTTTATTATCAATCAACAGTAATGTTGTGTAAGCAGAACCATGAGAATTTTATTATCAATCAACAGCAATGTTGTGTAAGCAGAACCATGAGAATTTTATTATCAATCAACAGCAATGTTGTGTAAGCAGAACCATGAGAATTTTATTATCAATCAACAGCAATGTTGTGTAAGCAGAACCATGAGAATTTTATTATCAATCAACAGCAATGTTGTGTAAGCAGAACCATGAGAATTTTATTATCAATTAACAGCAATGTTGTGTATCAACAGCAATGTTGTGTAAGCAGAACCATGAGAATTTTATTATCAATTAACAGCAATGTTGTGTAAGCAGAACCATGAGAATTTTATGATCTGCAACAGCAGTGATGGGTAAAGAGAACCAGGGGAATTTTATGATAATCGTAGCACTGTCGCGTAAACATGACTCATGTAAATTTTATGATTAGTAATAGCAAAGTCATGGTCCCTGGAAAAAGGGGAAGAGGACGACCTAGACGACGATGGATCCAGGACATCACAGAGAGTCTGAACTTGTCTTTGGATGATGCAGGTCGACTTGCCCAGAATCGTGATGCGTTCAGAGCAGCTGTAATGGAGACAACGGTCTGGAGAGAATACGTCACATGATGATGATGATGAATAGCGAAGTTGTATAAGCAGGACTACTCCTCCTACCAGGCAAATCGTGAAGTGGGGAATAAGGTGAAGTTGTGCAAGGGTTTGGCAACCATGTAAACCAAATTGCTACAGACACATTCATTGATGGAGCACACGAGTGCTTTAGGAGAAGCTTGCTGCATGGTTGGCTACCGCAGTGGTGGCCTGTGACGTGGGTTCAATTGGCTGTAATCTAGGTTTTCTTCAATATAGTTAATCAACCACATAGTGGTCCCGGGTCAACGGGCTTCAAACACAACGTAAGAACTGGCCTCTCAAATAGACCAACATCAGATACTTGGACCATGACTCCTAGTTAAATATGACGTCGTTTATTTATGACACATAAGTAGTGATCACATTCCATTATGGATATGACATATTCTCAAAACATTAGCATTCCACAGTCCTTTCAGCTCACTCCTGAATGCCGTTACAAGGCATATACATTGTCATAAATCCGTTCCGACGAGGAACACAGTTATACACAGCTGATCAGTCCATCGACTGTAAACAAAAGCGCTACATCACTAGGACAAACATTCATACGTCACATGCGAACTACGCATAGCGACAGTAAACTAGTGCCGTACTAGCAGGCACTACAGTCATCTTCATTCTCACTCACATGTGGCGAGCAAAAGCCTATGCCACATATGCCCTATGCCCCGTTAACGGTTAATACAAGGTAGTGCATGGAGCAAGCAACTTCGTGGTGTAAAAACAATATTGCTACGGAAACCACAGCTGCAAGAGAACATTAATGTTTTTCATGCAGGCTTCCTCTTAGGAGGCAATCTGTAGTAGTGGCTCTACGCTCTAAGACAGTGTTTCTTAACATTTTAAATGTCCCACACCCCTTTACAGCATTTTAAGAAGCCTCGCACCCCTTTACAGCCCTTTAAGAAGTCTCGAACCCCTTTCAAGCATCTTAAGAAACCTCGCAACCCTGTTATAGCATCTTAATAAGTCACGCACCTCTTTATCTTCTAGCTCGCAAAACATGCCAGAAATGCTTAAAAGAGATAAGTTTGTTTTTTGTTGTTGAGAAAATGTAATTTACAGAAAGTGACTACGGTTCGGCATCTAATTCACGTTGTCAATGTTCTATATTTTGTTCTTAACCCTTGGTTAAGAAGCACTGTTTTAAGGGAAGCAAAAAGAAAATTATGATAATGATGAATTTATTTTTAGTAATAACAGTTGAATGCAAACATGAACACGTCACTCTACCAATAAAGATAAATAAACAAAAAGCAGAATTTTGAAGTTTACATTTACTACGTACAAACTCTTTGCTATCAGTGTCAAACATGGTCACTAATCAAAGCATTGGAAGGGAAAATCATATCATGTAAGATGAGATGCTTAAGAAAAGTAATTAACATTAACAGAAGAGACAAAATAAGAAATGATTACATCAGACAAATGGTGGGAGTGATATCCTGTATCAAGTATATAGAGACACAAAAAATCAAGTGGTTTGGCCATCTCATGAGAATGAGTCCAATAAATTACAAAAACTCGCCTACAACTTACTTAGTCGTTCCCCTTCTACCGTGAGGTGTGGAGGTTTGGAAAAGAGAGCGCCAGACTAATCCTATCCTCGCCTACAACATTAGAAGATATTAGTTCAGAGCACGGGGAAGACCAAGAGGCAGATAGATAGACAACATCACAGAAAACCTACAACATCACAGACAACCTACAACATCACAGACAACCTACAACAACACAGACAACCTACAACATCACAGACAACCTACAACAACACAGACAACCTACAACATCACAGACAACCTACAACAACACAGACAACCTACAACAACACAGACAACCTACAACAACACAGACAACCTACAACAACACGGGCTCACAGCAGCTAAGGCAACTGTGGGGAGATGGGTGTTGAATATAAAAAAAATTAGAAATTAGTTCCTAGAAATAGAGAACAGAACTGGTGAACTAGTGGTAGGGATGGCACAGAACAAGTCATGTAGTTAATAATTAACTGTTCAGTTCTAGATGGTAGCTGTAGAAGAGATCGGTGTAGTAAGTTACTTTCTCGCTAAACCTATCCTATGTTCCAGCGGTGTTATATAAATATGTGAGTGCAGCTCGCATTTATTCCCCACCAATTTTAAACTATTAATATTTCTTTGACCACCCAACAAAATTATAACTGAAACTTTAAATAACTAAAGAACTGCAGTTATAAACAAATTAAAGCACTTTATTGATTAATGATGTATAGTAAAATTTAGCACCTTGGTATTTCAATATCTTACAAGTTTTTACACAATTGAAAAAAAAAAAAGTATAATGTGACTCCTTGGTCATTTTCATCATGTTGTTGGCTTGGGTGCTTCATTTTGTGTTTTCGTGTTAAGTTTTAATTACTTGACACGTTGTAGTAGCTGACTTCCAGCTGTCGTTAAAACATTTGGACATTGAAGACGCTATGCTATGCTATGCTTGACTGGTTCAGTGTTGGTCCACTGTTAAACAGCTCACAATTTCCAAAATGGTGTCAAGTTTTTCACCACTAGTTGAGCCTGCAATATATGACCAGGTTATGGTGTCTGTGGTTTATAGCTGAGACGCCCCTCAGATGCTGACTGGCTACTGTTTATCAGACTCCTCATTTTAACAATACTGTCTTGAGGCTGTGGTTAAGCCAGTCAAAGGGGAATACGTCATAAACAACATACAGTTGACATTCAAAAATCAGGCAACCTCCGGACCTGAGGAGTGCCGGATTGTTGAAAATGCCGGATTTTTTTGGGTTATATATGCTGTATATATTTAACAGAAAATGACTACCTGTACAGTCCTTTAAAGAAAGAAAATTAAATGTTTACGTTTTACACCACTTCTTTTATTTGCTGAATCCATAATGGGGCTATACAGCAGCAAATAAATGATAAAATGAGAAGGAATGAGCAGGAATGCCTGTTAACACGTGCAAGCAAGACCCAAACAGCTGCATCAAAACATAAACTGCTCCAGAAAACAGTGGCGCGCCAACAAGGTAAATTAAAAAATGCGCTCCGAAATCCATTCCGGAAAACTGAAGGAACCGGATTATCGATGGCCGGATTTTTGAATGTCAACTGTAATACATTTAAGAACGTTGACATCAATTAAAGACATTTTCCAAACCCAGTCATGGTTACTCCCATTGGGCCTAGCGTTATGCCAACGTTAGCAAAATTGTTTCCCTTACAATATATCGATAAAGTGTACTGAAGTAAAAAACAAGAAAGAAAAAGAGAAGACAAACACTTTGAGCACAGCACCCAAAAACAAAGCCCTAAAAAGGACTGTAAGCTTTTATTGCTAGCGTTGATCAGTCCTAAAAAGGACTTCTAGCTGAGTCAATGCTGTCCAGGATTGAGGTTATGATAGAGGTGCAAGCCATTTTCCTTCGGGCACAAGGCAAGACATAGACATGAGGATTTATGTTAAGCATAACATTAATTTTAATTATTCAACAATTTTAAATGTACATTAATTCACTAAGATATTTTATAAGCTTAACGATCTATACAGACATACCCTCAGAACAGTGGTACCATGAAGTCTGTGGCTGTTAGAAACTTTGATCCACAAATCGTTCACAGTAACGGTCAGTTGTGGCTTTTTCTCAGTTATCTTGTTATGTTATTGGTTAAGACTTCTAATATATAAGAGTCAGCTCTCTGGATATCTTCTCAGGTCTGTCAGATCTTAAAGTGATTTCGAGAAGTAAGGATTCACATGGCTCTGGAACGCAAATATGAGCTCCACACTACGCTTCAGTGCAATAAAGGAAGGAAAGAGTAAGTGACGATATTTGCTTCAGAGACAGAATGTCTCTAGAGCCAATAAACAGGGTTTAAGAAAAAACAAAAAAAGGTTGGCTTAACGTTCCAGTTTTAAAATGTAACAATGGGTGTCAGTTGCAGACTTTCTTTTATGGGCTAAATTCGTATGATATGGTATTCTTCTTCTGTCTTTCGCTGACTATTATATTCTGCTGCAACAGTGGGTTCACTTTGACTTTCATGCATATTAGTGTGAGCGTTTAGTCAATAAACTTCATTTCTTATTTAATATTTCGTTGTGTTCTAATATTGCTTTGAATTCTCATTAGTATGTCAGAGTTTTACCTACTGACCAACACGTCGAATGTTAATTGTCAAATCAATACAACAGTCTGAACTATAACTTTATAAACTTCGTCTTCGAATAAGTCTCGTGTGGACGACTTCACATATATTTTAATAGCTCCAATAACAACATAGCATGAGTTTCTCAATTAACATATTTTCCACATTGAAAGAAACTTGATACATTACAGTTTGTAGTTTATTGTGCACAAGACCTTGTGCGTTCATTTTTTAATCGTCATAATGATTGTTCATTATCTGTATCCAAATACTTAGCACATTACCACATTTAAGCAGCGTCAATGCATCTCTGCTAATTATTCCATTATTGCTTAGGATCAATGCTTAACATTCACGTCAGAACTTTGTCTGTATAACATTCTCAATTTGGCATCACTAGCCATGCTACACTAGCCATGTCACTTTCATTAGCGTTATACATTAACTTCGCGTTCGTAATTCCCGAATATCGCGTATATAAATCTTTGCGTTTTATCCCTGACGCTTTACACAATTATGGACTCACCGGTCCTTATACACATATTATTATATCAGCTTTAAAAGCCCACACATCGACGGTTATATGCATTGGCTAGTGGTTCTACCACATAATTCTAAAACACTGCCATATGCTCGGAGGCTACACTAAGACTGTACTTGTTACTAGGCTTCACGCGTCATCCAACGTATTACACGTACCCTTTGAAATCTAACTAGCTGAGGTGTTGCAGGGTGCGACCATCCAAATCAAGATAAAACCACAATGCTCGCAAACCATGGAACAATCCTCAACATCTAACCCCCTCGATCCCAAACGTGACACTTGTAGAACGTGTGGGGTAGGTGGAGAAGATATATCATATAAAGAATTAATCTAATATATAGAAATAATGCGTAAGCATGACAAAAGTCAATAAATACGTTAAACTAATTCACTAGTAATAAATTAAGCAAATGTCAAAATTTTCATATATGATAACAGAATTATGAACTCCTTGATAATAAATCCGCTAAGTGATTGTCTGTTCCAGCGATCGGCAGAATAGTGAACACAAACTCCTGCAACAGAAGGTACCATCTGTGAATTCGTGGATTTTTAAGTGTGCGAGACGTTATGTATGTCAGCGGACTGTGGTCTGTCTGTACGTAGAAGTGGGTGCCCAGGAGGATCTAGAACGTTTTTCGAGGCACCAGACCACAGCCAGAAGCCCTCGTTTACCCGTCGAATTCTTCTGTTCTGCAACTGATAATTTCCGTGAGACGTAATAACAGTGATGTGGCATACCCCTGCACCACTGCAGCAAATATCCACCTATGCCACACATGTAAGCATATGTTCGAAGAATGAATGGAAGCTTTAAATGTGGTAACAGTAAGATTGGGGGCTTGAAAAGTTCTTAAGTTTTATCAAAGCACCGTTACAATCCGGTGTCCATTTAATAACTTTGGGACTACCTTTGGCAATCAGTGTAGTCAAAGGAGCAGATATTTGTGCGAAATGAGGAAGAAATTTGTGATAAAGATTGATGAAGCCCAAGAGGCTTCTGACTTGTTTCTTTGTGTGAGGAATAGCAATATCCAATATACGTTTGACAGTAGGGTCATCAGGATATAAATGATTGTTACTTATACGGTGACCTAGAAATGAGATCTCCTGACAACCAATTTGGACCTTGGAAGGTCGCACCGTCAAACCATGTTGGCGTAACGTAAGATGAAGAGAAGACAACCCACTAATGTGATCTTCCCAAAAATCGTGGAAGAGACAGATGTCATCGATATAAATGATGACGTCTTTACGATCGCCAAGAAAGCGATGCATCAAGCGCATGAAAGGGGAGGAGCGTTTACAAGGCCGAAGCACATGTAATTCCATTGGAAACGTCCAAATGGAGTTGTAAACGCCGTGAAAGGTATTGCATGTTCAGCAAGGGGAATCTGCCAATATCCTTTCGACAGATCTAATTTACTAAAGTAAGTAGCTTGTGAAACCTGAGATTGTAAATCTTCTAACAACGGCATTGGTTCAGCATCCGTAATCATAAGCTGTTCAAACACCGGAAGTCAATACAAATAAGTAACGAATCATCGCTCACAAATCAGTAAAGATAAAGGTGGAGATAGTTCAGTGAAGTCAGCAAGTAAAAAATAATGCAAGTGTCAATATGATGACAGACATAAGATATAATATTTGAAAAGAAAGAAATGCTGATATTAATGAAATAGAAGATATCGCGTGCAAAGAGATAAAGGAAATAATATAATAGACCATTGATGTATGGAAGAACAAAACATATGGCAAAGAATGAAGAAAAACGCACATGAACGCAACTACAAAATGCGTGGTGTAGTGTTTTGTACGAGTTGCACGTCTAAATATGGGTGTGCAAAAAGAGAACCATTCTTGAATTTGACAGCCTTACGCGCATCATAGTACCGAGAAAAGCGAACGAACAAATGCGAGCTGGTGAGAGGAGTGTTGAAGTGCAAACATGCGAACAAATTCTACATCTCCGACATGTTGAAAAAATTTCTTAAGTTCATACCAAGTCGCGCTCAGAGGTAAATTGTGCACCAAGACAGTGCGATTTAGTGAAATATGATTATGGCCAGATCGGAACTGAGACCGATAATCAATAAATTTATCATTATTCACTCGAGCCACGTGCGAAGAGAAATTCTCAAGTACATGTAGCTCCTTGTATGTCGTAATGGTGTGACAATCATGGTCATACCTGTGATCATCCGGAAGAGTATGATTATTAACAACTCCCAAATGAGCAGATTTTGCATGTCGTAGCTCATCACCATCGGGTGTAGCCCGATGACACTGAATATGACATGTTGTATTGGTATGACAATCATGATTGTCCCCTGCATATGCCCTAACAGCAGTACAGCCAATAACTGCCAAGCTGCTGTATTGAGCATGGTGTACCACCTCGCCCTCAGGTGAAACTTGCTGATTGTAAATACCATGAGTTTTATTGTCATTCAAAACCGTTCCATGTATCTGAAGTCTGATAAAAATCATTCTTTCTAACATTTGTATCAGCAACAGCAGTTGGGGTATCAGCACCAATACAAAGAGATATAATATTATCTATTACTGAGTTAGGTGGTTGAGCTGTATCTTCAGCTTTATGTTGTGCTCTGGTTACAACAACATTCGCCACCAATGGGTGCGATTCAACCCACTTTGCAATCTCCTGTGGAGTGCACTCTTTAACCCCTGGTATATTTCCCAAAATAATTTCAGCAACAGGATCTCTTAGGCCGCAGGCGTCTACTGTGCATGTAAAGAATGGTGTGTCAATATGAACCCGTGCCACCGGGAACCATTCCACATTACCACCAAAAGTAACACATTTAACAGATTTCCATGTAAAAGCAGAGGCACCAATTAAAGATTTTAGGGTGCCAACTGTCGTACACCCAGAATCTCGAAGGACTGTTACTGGTTGACAATACAAAAATCTCTGATGTAGTGTGAGACGTCCCAAGTTCTCACACGAGGACATTGCAGGAATAGTGTGACCGCAACGCAGTTTAGTTTTTGTCTCTGATACATGTCGTGATTGACAAACATAACATGAGTCATCTCTTACAGAACATGCATTGGCATGATTAGGTTTATCTTTCACATCTTCACTATTGTCAGTACAAGCATTAGCATGCCTATGTTTACTCTTATCTTTCGAATGAGCTCGAAAATGACCTGTCATCTTTTTAAAAGACTTGTTCCTACCATAATATTCTGAAGTTTCATCATCCTTGAAGTCCATACCATATGAGGATCCATGTCTGTGATAACCTTTATGATATGAATCATAATTATCCCTGCCTCTGTGATACTCACGATCATGAGGTGAAAAACCCCGATAACCTCGTCGATACAAATGTGATGGCGAACGTTGACGAGGGAAGTTGTAAGCTCCCCTACATGATGGACGAAAATCAGATCGATAACGCCCACTAACGCTTTTCGAGCAAGGTCGTTGATCATAAGATTTATGATCGTGGTGAGCCACGCACACAGGCATAGGATCTCGAGGAGAAGCTCTATGGACATCCTTATTCGGATGAGCTGTTAAAAATTGTCTACCGAGACGCTCGTATTCCTGGATGGAATCTGGATGTCTTTCCTGTAAAAATGATTCTAATTTATGGCTACATGCAGAAAGAATCTTGTCTCGAAACATGAGGTCTATTAACCCATCATATGTTTTTTGAATACCTTATAAATCTATCCATCTGCTTAAAAACTGTTTAATGGATGCAATAAAGTCACCAAAGTCAGCTTCCTTACTTAGCTTAACCGCATGGAAACGATCCCTAAATCCAGATTCAGTTAACTGTAAACGTCTGCGAAGTGTTTCTTTTACGACATCAAAATCGTTTCGGCTCTTTTCATTAAGATTCATGAAGCATTTGACCGAGTCCCAAGTCAAAAAATCAACTAAGAGACTACTCCATCTCTCTTTAGGTATGTTCAGAGCTGCTACCTTCATAATAAATCGAGATAAGGAACTGTCTACACAATCACGATTCTGATCAAAATTTGGCATTTTCAACTTTGGATAAAACGTACCTGCTGAAGCTTTAGAGTTTTCTGCCTGAATTTTAGCTAATTCTAAAGCTTTATCTTTCTCTGCATTTAATCTTAATGCTTCAAGTTCCATAGCATTCTTATGAACTTGATCTAATTGAAGAAGTTCCATTCTTCTTATTTCCATTTCCTTATCCTTTTGAGCCAATCTTTCTTTCTCAAATTCTCTATCTCTATCACTTTGAGCCATTTCTTTATCTTTTTGTTCCCTATTTTTCCGTTCCATCTCTAAATTATGAGCAAGTCTTTTTTCTTCAAGTTCTTTGGCCTAGGCCAGTTCAAACTTCTTAAGTTCATCTGCTCTCTTAACAGCTTCACGCTGTTCTATTCTCTCAACGTGAGCTAAATATTTCTCAACAGGTTCACGCTGTTCTATTCTCTCAACGTGAGCTAAATATTTCTCATATTTAGTCTCAGCATATTCTTCAAGTTCAGTACCTGCGTTGATAAAGTCCTCCAACGTAGACATGTTTATAGTGTTTTTTTCCCTTAACTAGCGGCACTGAGCTTTCAGCCCTTCGGCCCAATGATATGTCATTGCGAGGCTGGGGAACCTGAGGACTTTCCTTCCAACCCGGTCAGGAGCTTCGCTCCTTCCCATCCACAGAGGGTTTATCTCAGGAGCCGTTCAGGTTATTCAGTCAAAATCCCGGTCGATGACACTCCTACAAATGCCAGCGCCCGGGCTTGAACCTTGAAAACCTGGTCGCTAGCGCAACGTTGTAACCATTACACCAGCGCGGCTTCCACATGTTTATAGTTAATAATTACCTTAAAACAGTATGTTCCCTATCACTGAAGTATATAATTAATGTACACTCCTTAAAGCACGAAGAAATCGAATTGTGACTTAAATATATCATCCAATGTGAACCACGCAACGAGCAAAGGTGACAATGGAAAGCACAAGAAAACGAAACACAGTGAAGCGATATCTCAAACTATAAAACATCACGTAATGAATACAAAGCAACTAAAGAAGACCCAAACATATTAATCAAGGAAAAGAAAACATCAAAATAACATTACAAAAATAAACAAGACAAGTCGTCATAAAATATACGAAAAGACAAGAATTGAGATGAGACAACCGTATAAACTCAGATACTGCACTGCAATTAGGTCATGCAAATTAAAATCACGAACGACATGACGTTATGACTAGACAAGAAAAAAAATGGTGTTTGTATGGCAAACTGAGGCGACCACTTCTATAGCGAGAAAACAACTAGATCCTAGGTCAGCGATACTAACACAAGCCCTAACAGTCGTTGACATTTTCTGAATTTTTCCTTAGAAAATTCCAGAAAATATCAACTCCTTTTTCCAACCAACCCACACAGATTAGGCCTACATAGAAATATAAATTTGTAAACACATAATGATAGAAAGAAAAGACGACAGTGAGGCAACAGTGAAACTGAAGACCAAAGCTAGACCTTTTGGGCAGGATCAGAGGATCAACGCTTTAATTAAAACAAGGACTTATCTTTTTACAATTCTGCCATAGTGGGGAAACCATTCATCTTGATGTAAATCGATGCCACAGTTCAGACCAACCACATCGTTCCCAGTACACCGTGTTGTGGCCAGACGAATGTTCATCCACGCCTCGATGGTGAATAAAAATCTCGTTTCGTACGCCCAAGCTGATAATGAGCACCGTTTACTATAGTGTTACGCTGTCCTGACTCCTGGATATAATCAGAACCGTCCTCAGCACATGCGACGATGGGGTCTGCTATACGAAAAGGTGCCGGGGCATCTGTTCGTTGACATCAGAAATGGTTTTGCTTCTTGTAGGAAGTCGCAATCTTGACATGCGCATTTGATTTGCCAATTTTTCCTCACGGAATTTTCCAAGTCTGTCTTACACCGTAGCCTCGACTGTCGATAGGGACCCGTTTCTTCTGAGGTTGAGTCACTGAAGAACCTCGATCTCTGATAATAATCAGTCGAAATCGTGTGACAGAAGATCCCAAGGTTTTGGCACCAATATATGTTGCAGACTTTCTTTTATGGGCTAAATTTGTATGATATAGTGTTCTTCTTCTGTCTTTAGCTGACTATTATATTCTGCTGCAACAGTGGGTTCACTTTGACTTTCATGCATATTAGTGTGAGCGTTTAGTCAATAAACTTAATTTCTTATTTAACATTTCGTTGTGTTCTAATATTGTTTTTAATTCTCATTAATATGGCAGAGTTTTACTTATTGACCAACACGTCGAATATTAACCGTCAAATCAACATAACAGTCTGAACTATAACTTTATAAACTTCGTCTTCGAATAAGTCTCGTGTGGACGACTTCACATATATTTTAATAGCCCCAATAACAACATAGCATGAGTTTCTCAATTAACATATTTTCCACATTGAAAGAAACTTGATATATCACAGTTTGTAGTTTATCGTGTACAAGACATTGTGCGTTCATTTTCTAACCGTCATAATGATTGTTCATTGTCCTTATCCAAATACTTGGCACACTACCATATTTAAGCAGCGTCAATGCATCTCTGCTAATTATTCCATTATTGCTTAAGATCAATGCCTAACATTCACGTCAGAACTTTGTCTGTATAATATTCTCAATTTGGCATCACTAGCCATGCTACACTAGCAACGTCGGTTTCATTAGCGTTATACGTTAACTTCGCGTTCGTAATTCCCGAATATCGCGTATATAAATCCTTGCATTTGTCGTGTTTTGGTCTGTCTTACACCACGGTCATATTTACCGCACGCAATACTATAGGAAAACGGACCGATATAAGAACCAATGAAAACGTTCGTTTTTCTAGTGTGTATAAGGAAACCTTTTCAGGCTCCACACAGAGGCCCATTTTGTGTAAAGGATAGTAAGAATTTATTTAATTTCTTAAGAACTAGAGATGTTTAAAAGGAAAGATATAGATAGTTCAACAACGGGAATGTTACTTAAGAGGTAGGTGCAAAGACGTCCTCGAATAGTAGTTCATTTAAAGAGAAAAATCGTTTAAATTGACATCTATACATCAGGGTAGTCCCAAATTTAGTTAGTTAAAGTCTGCATAGATTTAAATGCATTTTGCTAACTAAACAATTATTAGATAGAACGGTAGAGAAAAATTCACAGTATAATTCTAACTTTAAATGATCAAAATCGGTTTAGAATTAAGAGAGATAATAAATATTAAAAATTTTGCACGTTGAACAAGCAGGCAAAAGATGCCTCGTTTTTAGATTCCTAACACCGGTTTTTGGCAGTGTTCTCCGATACGGGGGAGAGATGGTATAAAAGTCCTTGAACTTGGTTGATTTGGAGCCACAACTTTTTGAAACACTAAGCGGCACAGAAGAGAGCGGCAAATGTGTGCTGTCAAATACTTTGCCACTGCATCTGCATAGCAGACTTAGATACCTTTTAACAGTCTGTTACAGCTTATGTGTATTGACTGAGGGTAAGAAAGAATATATATATATATATATATATAGATATATATATATGTTTATATATATATATATATATATATATATATATATATACGAGTATATATATATATATGTATGTAACTTTCTTGTGATTAATCCACTTGTGTGTTCGTAAGTGTGTTGAGTGTGTTAAGAAAAAACTTACAGGGCGAGTATATTGCCATCTGAACACAAGCATGTGTTGACTGTTAGAGACGAAAGCCAGCATTGGGAAATGTGTAGAATATTTGAGAATTATGGCAAAAATACAAATGTAGGTTTAATAATGTATTTGAAGGAGTATTTCCTAAAGGAAAGACACACTGATCAGGACCATGAGAAAGGATCACATAATTTGTTAACATGTATTAATCAAGGTGTCACTTAATAGTTTGAACTAAACCAAATCATTGTATGGAAACCGATCATGGACAAATGGATCAAACGTAGGATTTATAAGGAAAGTGTAATCACATTGAACTGGCTGTGAGTGGCACTGAGGTAAATTGTCCTGTGCAACTGTTAGCACCATGTCTGAAACTCTTTGTTACGTCCATTGTGTGTGTGGATAGAATAGTGCTGGACCATACAAGGGTTGTGATTATTTGTATTACAGGGTTTTATCCTGCAACTACTAAGATTGTACGAGACATTCACTTCTTAGGGACTCTGTGGTGCAAACGTTCTCAATATATCTAGAACTAGACAACCTATGTTTCCCAGCCTGGAGATCCAGACATTTTTTGATCATGGCTGTAGTGGATGCTTCTCATTTTTGGAGATAAGTGGTAACACAATTCCACTGATCAGCCTATCCAGAGACATTATCAAACAAATAAAATACAAGTTACTACAAAAACAGTTTGAGTGATGACTCATGAAGGACTTTAATAAACTAAATACCAACTTTACAGTCCAGTGAAAGGGTTATATATATATATATATATATATATATATATATATATATATATATATATATATATATATATATATATATATATATATATATATATATAAATTATATATATATATATATATATTATATATATATATATATATATATATATATATTAATATTAAATAAATAATTAATATTTGAAATATAACTTTATCATATTTAACTATTGTGGAAATGGACATTCCATGTTTATTTATTTTATCTTGTAAAAACATTTGAATTCTTTTATCATTTTCCTAACCGAAAAGAGAAACGGTATAGGATCAATAAATTGTAAATATATATAATCAGTCTTACTTAATTATTTAAATTGAGTTAAGGTTCTCCTGGTTATATATATCTATTACATATTTAATTAACTAATTAATCCCCTAGCAGAGTCAATACAACAAATAATAACCATTATTCAAGGGAGGATCTAGAGAGGTAGCACTTAGACCTTCAGTAACAAACACTATCATCATACTTGAAGGTTTATACAGCTTGACCCTACCTTTGATTGTCGATACACCCTTGCTCTTTTCAGAGAAGGGGTTATTTCCTACAAGACCAGTATCTTATCTGGCACTATCCTGGTATCATCTGATACATATTTTTGGTCCAGGATATCTTTCATTTAATAACATCTGAACCTCTCGCGACAGCATTTATCCCTAACGCTTTACACAATTATGGACCCACCGGTCCTTATACACATATTATTATATCATCTTTAAAAGCCCACACATCGACGGTTATATACATTGGCTAGTGGCTCTATCACATAATTCTAAAACACTGCCATATGCCCGAAGGCTGCACTAAGACTGTGCTTGTTACTAGGCTTCACGCGTCATCCAACGCATTAACAACTTTGAAGTCTAACTATAGTCCGTTCGAAAATTCGTGCCAACACATTGAACGTTGTAACTTTGCAACCCCTTGACGGATATTATTGAAATTTTCTACGTGCCTTACTGATATCAATGCAGTTATTAATATAATTTTTGCCCTTACAAAACTCATGTCATGTTCGAATTTTCTTCTTTAAGTTATATAAAAAACGCTTACCGTTGTCTGGGTTAATTTTTATTAGTTCTACAGGAAAGTTACAAGATCCGTTCAAAAAATGCGCACTTAATTTTTGTTGCAGCACAGCACAAGCGATGAAATGTTCTATTCAATATTTTTTTTTTTAATTAGTGTAATAACTACATGTCCGCACCAGTGCGCACCTATTGCACAAAGTCGCGAGTAATTATTTCACCGGCGTATTCTAATTGCAATGAGTTGGCTGCAACGAAACAAAACGACACCAGCGTATAATATATTAATAAACTAAACTGCATAATTATGAAAAGCGCAATGAATCTGAAATGCAAATTTATCACTATGCAGAAGGTAACTGTTATATTGTACAGGCATTTTCGCAGAGAGGCTACGATGGGTTGTTTATACCACGACATCCAAGAACCAGGTAGGAGAACACGAAAGGCCCTGGGTGTGGATAGAAGATCTTTTCGACGTTGGATACAACAGGACGGTGATTGTACAAAGGCTGCGGTTAAGCACGGAAGGAAGAAAAAAATTGATGATTTTGACAAGGATGTCATTAGACGTTTGATTTTGAAGATGTTTAATGCCAATCAACTTGTTACTCTCCGCATGCTGAAAAGTCGGCTGCAAGCAGAATGCGATATTAACGTCTCAAAAACAACTCTTTGGCAACTTGTCAGAAGTGGCGGCTTCACTTTCAGAAAAACGTCTGGCGGAAGGAATTTTTTATGTGAAAAACCACATCTGGTTGCAGCTCTAAGCAAATCATCATCATCATCAGTTGCCATCTCCACAACGGAGGTTGGCTGTAATGGATCTCCAACGTCTTCTGTCTCTTGTCTTGGTGGTACACTCTGATAGACTCTTTCCCGTCCATCTCTTGATGTTATCTTCCCACTTATAGCGCTGTCTTCCCCTTGCACGTTTACCTTCAACTCTCCCTTCTGTTATGGTCTTCTGCAAGGTGTTATGCCTTTTTATGTGGCCAAAGTATTTTAGCTGCCGAACTTTGACCTCTCTCATTAGTTCTCTTTTCATACCTAGATTTTCTAGGACCTCCTTATTTGTTTTCATCTCTTTCCATGAGATACGCCCCATTCTTCTATATATCCACATTTCAAGAGCCTCAATTCTTTCTTCCAAACGCTTATTCATCGTCCATGTTTCTGCACCATACAGAAATGCAGAATATATATAACACTTTATGATTCTCAGTTTTAATTTATGAGATAACTGTTTGGATGTCAGTATATGTTTCATGTTGTTGAATGTAGCTTTGGCCATTCCTATTCTCTTCTTGATTTCTGTTTCACATCTGCCATCTTCTGTTATTATATGACCAAGATATACGTAGCTCTTGACTTGTTCCAGGATTTTCCCATTTACGCTTATCTTTAATGTGGGTTTATCGTCTGTTTTGCTAATTATCATAGTTTTAGTTTTCTCAATATTAATGTCGAGTCCATATTCATGACTTATACTGTTCACTTGCTTCACTAGTTCTTGTAACTCCTGTTCGCTTTCAGCTAACAACACGGTATCATCTGCATATCTAAGGTTGTTTATTGATCTTCCACTGATGTTCAGTCCTGGTATTTCCTGTATCTGTTTGAAAATTTTTTCGGTGTATAAATTAAATAGGCAGGGGGACAGCACACAACCTTGTCTGACACCTCTTTTTATGTCTATGTATGATGAATAATTCCTTCCAGATCTTACTGTGGCAGTTTGCTCCCAATAAAGATTACTGAGTATTCTTATATCTTTTCCATCAATACCTATGTCTTTGAGGCATTCAATTGTTTTCTCATGATGGATTCTGTCAAAAGCCTTCTTATAGTCAATGAAGCACATATACATACTTTTTTGGACCTCTGTATATTTTTCTGCTAATCTTCTTAGGCAAAATATTGCCTCTCTTGTTCCACTGTTCCGTCTAAAACCAAACTGTTCTTCTTGGATTTCGCTGTCTACCCTACATTTTATTCTTTCCTGTATGATTTTGAGCAGTATCTTAATTGCATGACTCATCAGGCTGATTGTTCTGAAGTCTGAACATTCTGTTGCATTTCTAAGCAAATACCTTAGGCATATTCGTGAGAGAAGGCTAGACGGCTATGATATAGTGTATTTGGACGAATCTTGGGTTAATGCTCATCATACGAACGAGAAAGAATGGCAATCTGTTGACGGAGACCATAGAAGGAAAATTCCCAGCAGCAAAGGTCAACGCATTATATTAGCACATGCAGAGCTTATTTTTCTATCAAAGTCTGTAGATGGTAGGGACTACGACAGTGAAATGAATGGGCAAATTTTTCGAGATTGGATAGTGAATACACTCCTCCCGACTCTATATAGGCCGTCTTGCCTGGTGATAGATAATGCGTCCTATCATAATGTTCTAGCGCAGGAGGATAAAGCTCCCACTTCGGCAAGCACGAAAGACGAAATCAGGAGGTGGCTTGTGAATGAAAATATCTTAGCTATTTAAAACCAGAGTTGTTGCAGCTTGTGAGACAGAGGAATAAGACAAAAGTGTATCTGATTGATAAAATCATCCAAGAGCAGGGTCATGTTTCTCTTCGACTCTTACCTTACCATTCTCACCTTAACCCAATAGAGCTGGTTTGGGCTAGAGTTAAAGGGCAAGTGGCCGCCCAGAACACCACTTTTAAAATGTGCGATGTTAAAGACATGACTCGTGAGGCCCTTTCACGAATAGACACAGAGTACTGGGCTAAATGTGAAGAACACGTGCTACAGGAAGAAGAAGATTACTGGCAGCGAGATGGCTTGCAGTTTATCCAACCAATAACTGTTGTGAACTTATTGGAGTCGTCCGATTCTGAA
The DNA here is from genome assembly GCA_024509875.1 of Oreohelix idahoensis. Taxonomy (NCBI): domain Eukaryota; kingdom Metazoa; phylum Mollusca; class Gastropoda; order Stylommatophora; family Oreohelicidae; genus Oreohelix; species Oreohelix idahoensis. The sequence goes on along the minus strand of JAMPIV010021784.1, from coordinate 100,170 downwards.
TGAGGCACGTCGATCGCATTCCCTCGTTTGTGATAAACTAATTTCATATGCCAATCTATAATAACACATAAACAGTTACGATTCATCATAGCTTCCTGGTGATTTACTGCTATCATGGTTCATTATCAGAACATCATTCCTCGTATCAAAATCACGTGAACAACCAATCACACATTTAGGACACGCCTATGAACCGTATTGTCGCACAAATGTTGTGATTTACTGTAAGAATTAATGTTACGGGCAGATTTAGGCACATGTTCCAAGAAGATCAAAGAAAATCGCCGTTTTGCAAATTTCGCGACAGCTGTGGATGTAATGATCGCAAAATCTTAACTGCATGGAAAATCTAAGACTGCATGCAAAAATTCATGTCCATACAACAGACAGTTTTAGAGAAAATTGACGCTTTCTGTGGGCACGAATTTCCGAACGGACTATAGTTGAGGTGTTGCAGGGTGCGACCATCCAAATCAAGATAAAACCAAAATGCTCGCAAATCGTGCAGCAATCCTTAACAGTGTCTGACTCTTGTTTTAAGTTAAAAGATAAACGTAGTTCCATAGTAGATGTAGGTCCGTGACATGTTACAGACCTCATCATACTAGGTCCAGCTTTTTGTTATCAGGTGGGGTTACCAGTTCCTTTTCTCGTTGTCTTTGCCTTCTTTAACACAAGAGCATAGTCAGGTACCCATTTACAGTTGGGTAATCTGGAGCGAGACGTGACCAAGTTTTGATCCCGGAACCCTGTAACCCGCAAAAGAAAAGCGCTCTAACCGCATAGTCAGTCGGATGCTGTCGCTCCAGTCGACAGGGGTGTAAAAACGGGTATACGACTCTGCTCTTGATTTAGGTATGGGAAAGGCAGTGAGGTAGGGAGCTAGTCACGCCATCTTGTAAAGCTTAGACCTTGTACAAGTGGTGTCTATAACCCTTCACTTCTCCCCTGCAGTATATGTTAATTGATTACGTTTGCAACAGAGAAGATGATAATAATATTAATAAATATATACTTTTTTTTTAAATGTTGCCTCGTTATGACCAGGCGCGTCCTGTTCAACCTAGTCGGTTATATTATGGCGCATGTCCTAAAATACAAGACTCTTTGGTCTCATTAAAAATGAAAATTAAATGTCAATTAATAATATTTTTGGCACTCAATTTAAATATGAGTATTATTAACAGGATTCTGTATGGGAAATTACACTTTCAAATAAACCAATTTTGAAAAGCAAAATATTCAGTCATTTTATACACTGTGTTTAAGATCGTCCAGTAAATTTTAGAGAGAAAAAAAAGCAAGTAAAGGATAAAATAATTGTTAGCGATCCCATTTTATTGTTGGTATCATATGCAATTAAAAAAACCAAACGGAAAATAAAGTGTCCAAACATTCTATTTCATTCTAATATATATATATATATATATATATATATATATATATATATATATATAATATATATATTATATATATAACATATATAGAAACCAGTGCTATAGGTTGTTCGTATATATATATATCTTAGCTCTATATATTATATATATAATATTATAAGAAAGAAAGGATTAGTTGGCAGAAATATAACTGGCTAAAGTGGAAAAAGAGAAAGAAGAAAGAGTTAAAATGGCTGAAATAGACCAGGCTAAAGTGGAAAAAACAACCATATCAATTGGAGGCCGACCTCTTTGCAATCTACATTTTTGCTGATGATATCGATCTTATAGCTGGAACAGAATCAGAACATTAAGACCGTACCTCTGGACTGGAGAAAGTAACAAGAACGTATGGGATGGAAATTAATATAAAAAAAGCAAGATATTGGTGAATAGCCATAAGAAACATGTTCCGACCAACATTAGGTTAGCAAACGTTAGAAGAAGTTAACACCTTTAAATATCTGGGGTTCACTATATGTAGTGATGTAAGATCAAGTAAAGAAATCAAGACAAGACTTGAGATGGCCTCAGCTGCCATGACAAGGCTGAATGTGATCTGGAAAAGTAACATCAGTTTTCCTGTGAAGATCAAATTATACAAATCACTTGTATTATCTATTCTCTTGTATTGGCGTGAGGGCTGGACACTCACTGCAGATACGGAGCGAAAGAATCAGGCTTTCGAGTATAAATGTTATAGAAGAAATTTGCCCATTTGCTATAAAGAGCACAAAACAAATGTCTATGTTAGAGAGAAAATAAACACCTATGCAGGCCACCAAGAACCACTTTTGTCAGTAGTGAAACGTCGAAAGCTTGCCTGGTTTGGGCATGTAACTCGTCATGACTCCCTTTCGAAAACGATCCTCTAGGGAACAGTCGAAGGTAAACGGAGAAGAGGAAGGCAAAGAAAATCCTGGGCTGATAACATCAAAGAATGGGCAGGGCACGGTTTTTCCACACTTGAACGCATTGCTGGGGATAGAGAGCAGTGGAGGACCCTGTCTGCTGATGCTTCCACCATGGCACCCCTACGACCCATGACGGGTTACGGGTTGAGATGATGATGAAAGTTGAAAAAGAGAAAGAAGACAGATTTAAAATGGCGGAAATTAAAAAAAGCAAAGTCATTTGCAGAAATATAAAAAGAAAAATTAGCAATTGAAAAAGATAAAGAACTTGAGACGTTAAAATACCAACAAGATTAGGATGAACGTGAAATAGTTTTTGAACTCGATAAAATACGCCTGCAACAACAGGTAACCAATGATGCTGGTGGTAGTAGATCGTCCAAGAAAGAGACCACCCCCCACATTTTAGATTAAAATTACCCAACGTTTCACCACTTACTGATGACATACATTTTTTTTTTCTTTTCAGGTTTGAGTCACGAGCTTCTGATATGAATATACCTAAGAAATCATGGCCTGTTATATTGTCTGATATTTTAACGGGAGAGGCTTTAACCATCTTCTATAGCATAGATGACGATAAGAGAAATGATTACGAAGAGGTAAAGGCAGTCTTGCTGCGGAAATACTTCTTGGATGAGAAAAGATATCGCCAGAAGTTTAAGTCGGTATTACCGGATAATAATAAAGACTTTGGTGATTTTGTGTCGACAATTAAAACTTGTCTCAAGAGGTGGACAGATTTGTCGGGAATAACGTAATCTTTCGAAGGTCTAGTGGACCAGATCTTACGGGATAAAACTCTATCATCTTGCAACTGTGATGTTGTTTCTTACTTACAGGAGCGAAAGCCATCAAATTTGGAGGAGATGGAAACATTGGGGCGGCAATATATGGTAGCCCACTGTTACGACACGTTTAATGATGTCGTCTGCTACAGTTGTGAGCACTTTAAAGTTGCGCGGTAATGTATTAGGATGCTATAAATATGGGATGTTTTGCGCTTCACGATATTTTAGTGAACGCGAATTTGTATAGTTGTCTAGGATTAGGATGACGTGGTACGTTGGTATAGTACCACATGACAACGTTATATTTTCACCCTTCAGACTCCGAACTTTGTCAAGTCGGACGTATTCTTCATTCCTCCCAGTATAGAGTGAATTGCGCTGAAGTCCTTTTGAAGATAAGCTACGGGGTCAGCTATCTTGTTTTATGAAAACAATGTTGGAGTATTCTTATTGGTGATTAAGTTCCGTGAATTTGGAATAACAGGGAGTATTAATTTTGTGATTGTCAGAATCGTTATCTTCGCCAAACCGATGGCTGTTCGTTACCGGATGATCGACATACGGCATCGCGTGGAAACAGTCAGATCTTTTGACGACAGAGCAAGTAATATATATGAGACTGTAATGGACTGCGCAGAAGCTGATATAACTATTTGATGCAATGAATTCAACTATCTTGTATGTCATAATAAATATGTACTGTTTTGTGGACTTAAAAGAATCGCATCGTTGTCGCTTCAATTCAATTGATTTGGTCATAGTACTCATCATTTGCGAACAACACCAATAAGCACTATTGCTCGATTAAGGACAACTGTAAGATCAAGTAAGAAGCACACGAAATAATAATATGAAACCCATTCTTTATTATTCAACCAATCTTCAAAGTACCAAAAACCGAAGTCAGCAATCTGGTGGCAACAATTTGGTGGCCAGTGTGGGGAACGAATAATTTTTTTCTACAAGATATTACAGATTTTAATCCAGAATAACTATTCGCGTTTGCATAGTCAAGAACTGTTTACATTTTTCGTGCGCTGACGTGACTGTCACAGTGACTATTAACTATTAATTTATTTTACCATTTCGTTCCATATGTTATTAACTCTTTTAATGTTCTGTTTTCCTAGACATTTTGTACTCTTCTTTTCTTTCATTTTTTTCACCTTTTCAAACCCCACCCGCGGTTCGTTTACGTTTGGCTGGCCTTCAGAATTAAAAATTCTTCAACAGTCAGCGTAGCGGTAACGTAATGTTATCTAAACGCACCTGTGGTCCGCCCGAACAGGGGGAATTTCTCTAGTCGCTCTAAGCCTTTGATCACGAGCGAGAGACGGTTTTTGTGAAAGAAACTGCTTGTCTGTGGGAGGTAACTTCTGCAGGTGGTCTCTGTGTTTGGCCTTCAGAACGCATTAGTGATCATAATATTATGTCTATCGGGGAAATTTTCTCAAAGTTGTTGCTTCTGAAACCTTTTGTCTTACTCTCGATTACGTCATTCACCGAACATCTGTAGAAATATACAGGCCAGGTGTCCGGGGGGAGCGTCCTTTGTAATCTATAAGAGTAGATGGGTTTAATAAGCCAACACACTCGTGAATATTCCTGGCCCGTAGATGACCATATGAGACTTAGGCAGAGTTAGCACGGCAGTACTAGAATGTGGTTGCCTATGTTCTAGTCATTTTCGGGGTGAGTTGACATATCTTATAATTATAATATGATATATTCATGTTAGTTTTATATATCTGATAGGAAAGTGACTTGAATTCATTTCTGAGGACTTCTCCTAGTAATTTAGTTCAGTGATAATGTAGCGCTGTCTACGGCCTTAGTTAAGCGGTGCTTAAACTGTTACAGTTTATCATGGGTTAAATGTTAAACTTACAATAACAGATACTAGGCGTAGAATCAGTTCATACAATGCTTACCATTGGGTTAAGAGTCAGCACAATTAACTGTCATTTCTGAAAGATAAGGTCAGAGGTGTGGATCATTCACTTAGCACTGAATTATGGGAGAAAGTCACTTATTCCTTTTTGATAGATACTTCTAGTGGCAAGGGAGAATCATTTTATGCTTACTTGTGTGGCTAGGCACTAGTCTATCCCTTTCACAGAAAGCAGTCACCAGGCATAGATATAATTATATCTTATGATTCAGCCACAACTGTATTATTATAGCAAGAACATTGCATTTTCTATGTACTCATTTTGTGGAATGTTAATATATTTCCCCAAGGGGACATATGATTTATTTGTGTAATGTCACATGCTGTAATCTGTTTATGTAAATTCATTCAATGTTGTAAGATGAATAAGCATATTCATTTAACTGTAACTACAAGGTTAGGTTTCCTGTATGTTTAGTTGGAAGAAGAGGAGTAGGTTGTTGCTGTCAGAACGATTACTGACAGGTACATGGGTGTACAAAAGATATTAAGCCTATGCGGGCACATGCTATAATTGATAGAATGGAAGGAGCGAAGCATGACTAGGTTATAAAACATTAGATTGATTTTGTTGTTGCTCGATGTAAAGGGTGTCTTTTTTGGGTCTCAGTTTCAGGGAGACCGAATCGCTAGAGCAGACTCCAGTCAGGCGAAGAACGTCATGTTCTCTTCGATCTAGAGGGTTTCGGAATACCGCTAGCGTCACGAGTCGTCAACCCCCGTTCCTGAATCAAAACCCCTTTTGTCAACGCCAAGTAAAGCTCACGCAGTGCAACAAGCCAACGCTAAATCTGGAATCCCCAAATGCAGTAGTAGTTCTCCACTCGCCTATTGGATTACCAGTCAGAGCATTTCGGCTTCCAGAATATCAAAATCGCCCAGCATGTCTATAGCAGAATCTGATATCACCCGACTTTGTGTGCCTAAACGGGGCACTCAGCAAACCACAGCCAAACCAGTTTAAACAGGATTTACAGCCAAGCAAGCAATAGCGCCGGATAAGAGCGCCTGGGACTCCTTGTCCTCAAGTAACTTCGTCTGGTGTATTTCTGGGTTTATGTAGAACCTCGCACGTATGAGCAGCCATCTATGGACAGAGTTCCAGCCCCCCTCACGCAAGTAGCGGTCACCAACGTATAGCACCTACAAGGAAAGTTATGCAGTCTATTCAAATCATCTTGAAGGATATATGCACGTAAGACACTTTCTGGAGCTAGCACATTTGGTCCCACGAAAGCGGACAGGCTGTCGCTCAGTTCGTTTAATTGGTCAGCAGGAGATAAACAGCGTCTTCCAGTTTTCCCTCACACATTTAAGGTCACCAAAGCATAGCACCAACAAGGAAAGTTTGGTATTTCACTTCATTCATCTTGAAGGATATTTATCTGTAAGACACTTTCTGGAGCTAGCTTCTGGTCCCACGAAAGCGGACAGGCTGACACGCAGTTTATTCATTTGGTAAAACGGAGGTAAAGAGAGTCTTCCAGCCCACCTCGCGCAAGTAGGGAGGAGTCACCAACGATAGCGCCTATACAGTAATTTTATTCAGGTTAATTCCATCACCCATGGAGGATATGTACGGAAAAACCACTTACTGGAGCTAGTTCATCTGGTCCCCGAAAGCGGACGGACTGACACTCGATTTATTTATCTCTCCGTGTTCTACAGGTTTTATGAGTGTTGGTGGGGTGTGTGTTTGTGGGTGTGTATTTGCATTATTGATGATTATTGATGATTATTTGATTATTGATGTAATTTTATGTTGTTGGTGATGAAATGCATTATTTTCATACATGCTTCTTCATTTAATAAAGTTTACACATTTATTAATGCGCTGTTCACGACCCTTCCATCCATAATTAACTTGTTTTAGCTCTTTACTATAATCTCTATGTTTGATAAGAGAAAAGAGTGAGAGCAGGAGGTGCTTAGACAGTAAAAGTGAGTTGAGGCTTGGAGAGAGAGATCATTCTGATAAATCTTCTTCCAGGTTGTCTCAAGTCCATCTCCTATTTACACCTTTCTGTGTGTGTAATCTATAACTCTGTCAGTCCACTATCCCTTGTCGATTTCACTACTATTGTCCAACTCGGCAACTACTCTACACTTTACTCAACCACGACAGTGACTTTAAAAGAGTATGAATCACTGCGCATGACCACTAGAGGTCAAACTGACGTCATAACCTTGTCAAGCGGAAAGTCGTGGCCGTTACAAACCTTTGTCAAGCGTTAGATCTAAAAAGTCATCAATATCTTATACACTTAATGGATCAAGAATAACCCAGGTCTATCAAATATTGAACTACAGTTCTGAACATCAATTCATGACCGTTGATGCATGCCAGCACTGGCCGAAGAATATACTTGATCACGAAAGATAAGTACCTATTGTTGGTTTTTTAAAGCAACCGTAGTCCATTTGGCCACTCGCAGGCATGTTTATCTATCTCATTTCTTAAGTGTTACATGGTTTTTAATATGCATATACAGTAGAACTCCATTTATCCGAACCCCTTGGGACTGAGCATCGTTCGGATAATCAAATGTTCGGATAATTGGATTACATAATGTATCGAGTACATGTACACATACGCTCGTATTTCTAAAAATAATTAACCATCACAAGGGAAATACACATTAAAACATATTTACTTGTACTGTAATAATAATACCCACACTGTATTAGATCACCGTATCACCAAAATCTTTTATTACACAGCAGTGCATGTACTACTTGTATTAATTATGTTTTTTTAAGAAAGAGAAATGTTTTCAAAATAACATTACAAACGATTCAAAACCATGCGCAACTTACGTATACATGTACTTGCACAGATGTAGCCCACTATTTAAAATAATGAGGAATCCTCTTTTGCACCAAACTGGATAGTCTCCTTTTGGCTGCTAAGTCCCGCATTCTCTTCAACAGCAGAAGCTGTGTAGGACAGCTGTCATCTTCTTGCTCGTACCAAGCCATCGCTGTTTCTAGTGCTATAAAGGCCTCTTCAGGACTTGGTCGACGTTTTGGGTTTTCTTCATAATCTACAAGTACATCATGTACTTCATCATCGGTCACTACATGTATTTGGTTTTCTTCTTGCACAAAAGACAAAATTTCTTCGTCATTCAAAAACTGAAAACCAGAATCATTATCATCTTCTAGCCACGTGTGTGCATCATCTTTGTCACAGTCCGAAAATCCGGGCATTGCTTGAAACAGTTCCACAACTTCATTTATACAATCATCATTTGTGTCCACTGCAGTAGTTTCATTTCCTTCTTTTTTTCCCAAGCAATCTATTCCAAGCCTTGTTGAGATTATCTTGTGACAGGGTGGTCCAAGCATCAGCTAACATATAGCAGCAGTCTTTGAGATTAAGCTTCTTGGAAAACGCCACCACACTTTCTTCATCTTCAGCCAACAATAAACGACGCAGGACTTCCTTCTTGTACATCTTTTTAAGTTTTGCTATAACACCCAGATCCATTGGTTGAATCAGTGCTGTTACATTAGGAGGCAAAAAATTACTTTAAAATTTGCATCAACTGCATTCAATGTATCCGTCTCTGGATGAGATGGTGCATTGTCCAGTAGAAGAATTACTTTTCCAGTTTTCTTTTCTTGTTCTCTCAACCTCTTCACATTTGGGATGAACTGATTTGTATACCAATCAAGAAATATTTCACTATTCATCCAAGCACTCTTCTGTGCTTTGTAGCACAATAGGAGACATGTCACATTCTTTAAACAACGTGGTTTTTTTACTTTGCCGATCGTTAGCACCGGTAAATGATGACTTCCACTGGCATTCGCGGCTACCAAAATTGTTACTCTCTATTTGCACTTTTTAAACCCAGGGGCAGCTGCTTTGCGCTGAGATGCAAGTGATTTTTGAGGCATTGATTTCCAGTATAAGCCAGTCTCATCGGCATTATACACATCATCGAGTGAATAACTTTCTTCTTCCAAAAAAGCCAAGAGTGTTTCTTTAAAATTTTCAGCGGCAGTTGCATCGCTAGATAAAGATTCCCCTTGAATCTCCAATCCTCGTATGCCATGACGAGATTTAAAGTTTCTTAACCATTCCTGGCTAGCCTTAAAGTCAGGAGGACCGTCAAGTTGATTGTTGAACTGAAGTGCCTTTTCACACAATAGAGAGCCAGAGATAGGTTCCCCTTTGCTTCTTCTTTGCACAAACCATATATACAAAGCCTCTTCCAATTTCAAATCTTTCGCATTTCTCATGGTTTTACGTTTCTTCGACCCATTTTCACTATCCAATTTCGATGCAAAACTCATAATTTTATCCTTGTTACTTTTGATGTCAGAGACTTTAGCTTCCCAACATTGAAAATTCTGGCAAGTGAAGACACAGTTTCACTTTTTCCTAGTCTCTTGATAATTTCTGTTTTCGTTTCAATTGACAAAACATTGCGGTTCCTTTTATATGCATTAGGCCTACTGGAAGATGCCTTATCGCACAGAGAAATACTTGTACACCAAAATTATTCTGCTGTGGTAGCAGAGACAATTATTTTAAGTTGAACTGTCTGTTTAGCCAGTGTTCTGCCTAGAACGCACTCGTACACTGGATTGGTAAACTAGATATTAACTGACTTTATGATATAATGATCTAACTGACTTCCTGTATGTAAGCGACCGACCATTAGCCCATCCCATCCTCTACAAATTGTTCGCACACATTTGAAGCTTGCCGCATCAAAAGATTCAGAATTGTAGTCTAACGTGACTGGTGGCACCTGGTTTTTTTTTTTTTTCTGGACAAAGTGTTCGGATAATTGGATGTTCGGATAATTGGGGTTCGGATAAATGGAGTTCTACTGTATGTTTGTTGCGTGCATATTTTGACGCACATTTTACAAAAATCGATATGGCTATTTAATATGGGAAAAATATAGACATTCATTCATTTGTGTATGAAAATGCTGTCTATGGTAAAAGCGAGATAATCCATGTTTGATTCACACTTTTGATTATAGGAGTAATCGTTCTGGATATTGATCCAGCGCAAGGATATTGCGCTTGCGTTTGTACTTATTTTTTTAGGGCCAGAAAATATATTAATTTGCTTATTGTGTTTATGGCCTGAATTCATATGTATTACATATTATTAGTACAAGTAGAATCAGTCCTATATTGTATATTTTGGATTGGTAGGAGGGACTAGATTCTTGTATTCCGGTCTAGCGGAAGTATGAGTTGTCTTGACAAGTCGTGATGAGTTCCGATGTACCGCTTACAAATGGCGGGGTACGTTTTTCAAGAGCTGGTCCTTTCGTCAGAAAAAAATGTCTTACGACGTGGTTTTTCTTCTGAAGGAGATGGTGTCTCTACGATAGTTTGTGTTAGAGACTCTCCTTATGTCAGTATATAGATGATTCGGACTCCAGGTAAACCCAGCTCCTATTTTTGATGATCTCTCGTCGGTTAGGCCTAGCTTGACTTTTGTGCTTCGCTATGCTAGTGTCGTGTTTTGTATCGACGAAGATGACAGATTTTCCTGCAGCGGTTATGGCTAGTGAATTAACCTGATCACCGTAGAGCTGTATGGAAACATTTATGAAATCCTTTATATACCCATTATAAATTAACTCTGGCTTATATTCTCCTTCCTATGAATGAGTGAACGACAACTCAGGGAGGTAGCCATGTTGGATTTCAGTCATCATATGTTTTGATCACTGCCAAGAGAACAGATTATTTATCTTATTATCGGACAGTGACAGGGAGATCTCAATCTTGCTAGAAACCCCCTTTCGTGGTTTCATAATATATACTACAAACTATGGACGTCAAGTAACTTTAGTTATTTATCGATTCGCCTTCACTGACGCGTTTAGTCAGATAGGGGAATGTGGCCATAATGTATCATGACATTGAACTTTTGATGTACTGCCCATTATTTGTGAAGGTGTCATGACTTCAGATCTGCTATGTATACCTACAAATTGATATGTCAACATACCATGATGTACTCGTATGTCCCAGTGTGTACGTCTGAATAAATTGAGTAAACCAAGATTCCAGCAGTCTGCATTGGTGCCTTGTAGACACAAGTGTATGAGTGGTTATATTGGTCAGCACACGAACAGTACACCATTCGCGGTAATCACACTCTACACTTCTACTTCATACATACACCATCCTGCGTCGGTTGAAGTGACCAAGTTTAGGCCTGCTTCCCCTGGAGCCTTTGCCTTCCCTAACTCAGGACTAGGGTGAGTTACCCATTTACAGCTGGGTAGACTGGAGCATGCCTGATCTCAACAACACACCACTCTTCCTTACAGAGCATCCAGTGTGTGTGTGAAAGCAACTTTACAGAGTGGAAAGAAGAAAACAAAAAACTTTACAGTGGCGAGCCAGATTCCTGGGTCCAGCTTACGCAGTTTTGTGTTGAGAATCACAGTTTACAGCTGAAAGAACATTTGTTTGAACACATCAACACCAGTAGGACAGCTATACAGTCGATGTCAGCTTGACCTGTATTACCGATAGGATGCTGTATCTAGGTCAGCGCTTGTTGACAGTTTTTCGCTGTACAGACAGTATTACACAGGACAGTGGTATCAAGTGTAGAAAATATCTGGAGCAGTATTGTTGACATTTCTCAACGTACAGAAGAATCACAGTGTTGTTGAACATAAAGTGCATAGTTCATCGTTGGATCTTCATATGCTCAAAAGAGAAAAAATTGACAGTGTAATAGTTTAGAATTAAATCTGTTACTCAATAAAGTGGCAAGTTATTAGTATTAAAATAAACTGTGACTGCTTTACAACACTATACCTGCAACACATTCCATTCATGACATAAATGATATTGTATGCTATATGCTATTTATGCTTACATGTTATTTGTTTATATGTGTAGGGGTTTATATGTTGCGGGCCTGGATGGGTGGTGACTAGAACAGGAAATACCGAGTGATATTGGTCTTGTTCTGGCGTTCGATAGGGAGCAATTTCTTAATTGAAATCTGCATGCAACATAGTTTGCAAATATTTGGTTAGTTGTGACGACTGTTTCATATTTGTATTTGTAACATTTTTTCTGTTCTTTATTTTTGTTTTTTGATTTGTTTGTATAATTGTAGGTCTCATCTTTCCTTTCATTTCAGTTTTTTACACCCTTATGTTTATACACTGTGGCGTTATTTGTCTTGTCATTTTATTATTGCAGTTATCATCACGGTTTCTGTGATCATTTTTTTCATTTCTCCTATTTAATTTAATTTGATCTCTGCAAATGTGTTCATATTGTCTTTTCTTGTTTGTCCTTTGTAATGTCTTTAGTTGACATATGACGTATAGTGGTATACACTGATAGTATAGTACAGATCAGTACTTTATGATTGTTATTGTTATAAAACAAAATGTACAAGACCTTTGTAAGGCTTGTCTCCCAAAGTGATTGGTAAAGGGAAATATTTTTTCCACAGGTACCCAAGTGATCTTTGATTACATTGAGATATACAAGACCTTTGTAAGGCTTGTCCCCCACAGTATTTGAGATACAGTTATTGTTGTCCACAGGTACTCAAGTTATCATTGGTTATTATAAACCATACAAGTTTGGACTAAGACTAAGTCTATGGTATAGACTTGTCTCCCATTAACTTGAAAGAGGGTAATTTATTTACTTTTTCAGGTTTCTGATTTAAGAAGACAATATGTCTACATTAGATTATTTCATTACACAAGGAAAATCTCTTGATAAGACTGGAAAAGACTTAGAACAATGGGCTGTTGCTCAATATGACAAAGCATTAGCTGCAGAAGAGAAAAAAATTGCTGCTGCTGTTGAAGAAAGAAAAGCTGCTGCTGAGGAAAAAAAAAGCTGCGGCTGAGGAGAGAAAACTTCAAATAGAAGAAAAAAAAGCTGCTGCAGAAGAAAGGAAAGCCTTAGCTGAAGAAAAAAGATTAGAAAAAGAAGCTGATACTGCTGCTGAACTTAAGAAATTGCAGATGCAAGTGGAGGAAAGGAGATTTGAGGCAGAACAGAAGAAATTAGAAGCTGATGCAGAGCAGAAAAAATTAGAAGTTGCTGCAGAACAGAAAAAATTAGAAGTTGCTGCAGAACAGAAGAAATTAGAAGCTGCTGCAGAACAGAAAAAACTAGAAGTTGCTGCTGCTGCAGAACAGAAAAAACTAGAAGTTGCTGCTGCTGCAGAACAGAAAAAATTAGAAGCTGCTGCTGCTGCAGAACAAAAAAAATTAGATAGAGAAGCTGAAGAGAGAAAAGCAATAAGAGAACATGAGTTTGAATTAGAGAAATTAAAATTGACATGTATGAGTAATGTTAATCAGGCATCTGGTGGTAATGGTAAACCCTTTGTATACAAGGTCAAGGTACCAGCGTTTAACCCTACCAGTGATGACATAACATTTTGGCTTTCTAGATTTGAACGGGCTTGTCGATCTCATAATGTTGACAAATCACAGTATGTGAATCAGTTGTCTGAAAATCTAAAAGGGGAGTCTCTGAGTAAGTTATATTTTGTTGAAGAGGCCGACAAAGACAATTATGATGCTGTTAGGGCAGCTTTGATAAAGAGATATCAGCTGTCTGAAGAAGGTTATCGTCTTTTGTTTAAAACAATGAGACCTGAGGTAGGTGTAGAATTCTCAGATTTCATCTCAAAAGCACGAATTACACTTTCACGATGGATTGAATTATCCAAAACAGAGAAAACATTTGATGGTCTTACGGATTTATTGCTAAGAGACAAGGTCATGTCTTCTGTAAATAAATCATTCCTAGAGTTCTTACATGAGCGTAAACCTGGTACAATAAAGCAAATGGAAGAATATTGTGACCAGTATGCCACGGCACACCCTGACATGATTCTTGGTAACTCTAACATTAAAGAGAGTATGCCAGTTGCTTCGGCAACAGAATATAATCAGAATTACTCACACAAATTCCAAGGAGCTAAAAAATAAATTTGATAAAAAGGTTAATTGGGATAAGTATCAAAACCAAGATAACCGCTCAAATCAGAGTTCTTCTTTGAAGAACTGGAATCGGTCTGATAGTCCTCGACACGCGAGGGGTTCCCATAATGTTAGAAATTCTCGGAAAGGGAGTAGCTATAGGAACTACCCAAGTGCTTCATGGAGACAAAAGAAACAATATTACAGGGATACTCAATATAATGAGCATGATGATTATGATCATGAATATTATGATTCAAACCCAAATAGGGGTTATAACAGAGGCAATAATAATTATAGAGACAATTATAACCGAGGTAGATCACAACACAAAAGACATGGTAAATCTTATTACCAGGCTAACTCTGCACAACAGGAGTTCCACGACACCGATAATCAGAATAATGATAAAAAAGACTCCAATAGTGTAGCAAATTCCGCTTTCGATTTTGCTAGAGCATCTGAGTGTTCGCAATGCAAAACATTATTCGATCCAACCACAGTGTCTACTTTAAGCTGCGGTCACCCACTTCCCGCTCTTCATGCGTCAATTGCACATAATGGAAGGGGTGCTCTTGTCTTTAATAGGGGCCTAATAGATGGTACTCCGGTATCAATTCTTTTCGACTCGGGGTGCACTACCATTGGAGTAAATCCTTCTGGAGCTACAGGCAATATAGTCAAATGTGTAACATTTGGTGGCACATTGGAGAAGTACTCCACTGCCATTATCAATATTGCTACGCCTTTCTTTACAGGAGAGGTGCAAGCATGTCTCTTGCCGAATCCGATCGCTGATCTTATCATCGGTCGCATTCATGGAGTGAATGAATGCACTCCACAGCAAATTTCTAATTGGGAAAATGTTAATATGCAATCTGCTAATGCAGTAATCACTAGGGCTCAAGCTCTCAATATGCCACAATCTTCACATTCTGAAGATAATGATGCGCAGATCCAAGATGATCCCTTGGAGATTTCCCACGATTCCTTTATCAAACAGCAGGAAGATGATCCTACTCTAAAGAAATTCTTTACTCTGGCAACAAAAGGTGATCCGAATAAGGATACAAATCGTAATTCTTGGATTACGATGAAGAATGGCGTACTTGTACGTATGGTACAAGACTCCGCTAAGTCCATTCATTCTCAAATCCTTGTGCCTAAAAATATGAGAGTTAAAATCTTACAGCACGCTCATGATTCGCAGTGTGCTGGACATATGGGTTTTTTCCCGTACTAAAGCTAGAGTTCTTCAATCTTTCTTTTGGCCTGCTGTGAATAAGGACATACGAATCTATTGTCGATCTTGTAAAGTATGTCAAGAGATTAAATCCAGAGGTCCACGCCATGATGCACCTATTCAGGCTGCAGACATTCCCATTCGGCCATTTCAAAAATGGCGATAGACATCATTGGTCCATTTAAGATAAAGTCTGCTAGAGGACACCAATTTATTTTGACGTGTGTTGATATGTGCACACGTTGGCCGGAGGCTGTTCCTCTAAAGAGCATAACTACTGCTGATGTCGCAGATGCTCTTTGGTTAATATTTTCTCGTCTGGGGTTTCCAGCAGAAATATTATCCGACCATGGTACCCAACTCATATCGGATACCATGTCTCAAGTAATGTCGACTCTGAAGATAGAGAGATCGCTGAGTAGTATTTATCATCCTATGTCCAATGGGATGGTGGAACGTTTGAATAGAACTCTGAAAAACCTACTAGGTAAGATAACAGAAGATCATCCTCAGGATTGGGATAGGGTTTTACCCGCGGCTCTCTTTGCATATAGAGAGGTCGCCAACGAACATACAGGATTTTCTCCCTTTGAACTTGTCTTTGGCGCGAAACCGCGAGGTCCTATGTCCTTACTTCATGATCTTATAACTGCTGATAATATTGTCGATGACACAAAATCCTCTTATGAATTTGCGAAACAGAAGGCAAGGGAATTTGCCAATAAAAAGAGATGTTTGCGTCAACTTTGTCCAGGTGACAAAGCATTTGTCTTGCTACCTTGTAGGGAAAATAGACTTCTCATTTCTTGGAAAGGTCCGTACGATATAATATCAAAAGTTTCCGATGTTGACTATATCGTCGATATTGACGGGAAGCGTAAAACCTTCCACATCAACATGCTCACGGAATTCCATGAACGTCCTGATTATTTACAACCTGTTTTCCAGGCAACGGACGATTTTCCAGTCCAACATGGACAGTACTCATCTCTGTCAGTAATACAGGATGAGGAAACGAGTTTCTCGGATGTAAATTTACCTTTTCCACTGATTCCTCTTCACTCTAATGAGTCATGGAAAGATGTTGCAATTTCTCCAGAATTATCTCCAGGAGAGCAGAAACAAGTTTCTACTATGTTAGAACAATTTCAGGATGTCCTTACTGACATTCCTGGTCAAACGGATGTCATTCAACATGACATTATTCTTACTGACCATAGTCCTATAAGAGTCAGACCGTATCCTATCCCGATACATTTTCAAGCACAGGTAGAGAAAGAGTTAGATGAGATGATAGAGTTAAAAATTATTGAACCATCCACATCAGCATATTCTTCGCCGATGGTTATAGTACGGAAAAAAGACAATAACATACGTCTTTGCGTGGATAATCGCAAATTGAATCAAGTGACTAAATTCGATGCTGAACCTATGCCTTTACTAGAAGAGCTACTTACGAGACTATCGAATTCTCACTTCTTTACTAAACTCGATTTGTCTAAGGGATATTGGCAAGTTCCACTATCCGAACACGCCAAACCGTTTACTGCTTTTTCGACGCCTAGGGGTCTATTCCAATGGAATTTCATGCCTTTCGGTCTTATGAACGCCCCTGCAACATTTGTACGCATGATGCGTCGAATCCTATCTCATCGCTCAGATGTCATTGCGTATCTTGATGACATCTGTCTTTTCAGTGATACTTGGAACGATCACTATAATGGTATAAATGAACTATTGTCTATCTTACGCGAGCATAACCTGACAGCGAAACCATCGAAAGCATGTATTGGTTTTAGCGAAATATCTTTTTAGGACACCGTGTTGGTCATGGGTTCCTAAAAACAGAAGACCATAATACAAGTAAGATACTTAACATTTCTATTCCTAAGACTAAAAAGCAAGTACGAAGTCTCTTAGGTCTAATACAATTTTATGGACGATTCATCCCGAATCTGTCCTCCATTATGTCACCTCTTTCTTCCTTGCTAAAGAAAGGGTCTCCTAATGTAGTCCATTGGACTCAAGAATGTCAATCCTCTTTGGATAAGGTTAAAACTATGTTTTCTACTTCACCTATCCTAGTATTGCCTTCTAAGGATAAGACACTTATTCTTCGTAGTGACGCTTCATCCACCGGGATTGGAGCTGCACTAATGCAAGAGTACTCTGGAACTCTGCATCCTGTGATGTATATTTCTCGGAAATTAAATGCCGCAGAGAAGAATTACTCGGTCCTAGACCGTGAATTATTGGCTATGGTTTGGTCAATCCTTAAACTGCAAAGATTTCTTCTGGGCGCGCATTTCATTGTGGAAACTGACCAGAAAGCTCTTACGGCTATTCAGAGTAAAAATCTGAAGAGCGCGAGATCAACGCGATACGCGATTGCTCTACAGCCATTTCATTTTTCGGTGCGAGCTATCCATGGGTCAGAAAATGTGATGGCAGATATTTTGTCTAGATGCCCACATGATTCATAACTGTTATACAACTTTGATACAGTTGTTTCTATGTTGAAATGTGTACACATATGTAATATATCATATATTGATTGTAACACTACTTAGCGGTTCATTGATATGTATTCACCGCTGATCTTTCAATGTTTTTCGTCTTTGATGATCATGATGTTAAGATATCTTAGATGGAATTTATGTATAAACTAATGTGGAAATTGTGTCATTGCTAATATTGTAGTATGCGTTGGTGACACCTCTCTGGAAATATTTATACTTAGAGAACTACTTTCTCTAAGGTCACAAAACTTATGCTTATCATCTGCGCATTGTTATTGGTGCGTTGTGAGCCTATTGTATGTTGCTCTTAGATGTATTTAAAAAAAAAAATGTACCATTTTTTTTTCCCGAGGGGTGTGGTAATCTGTTGCGTGCATATTTTGACGCACATATTACAAAAATCGATATGGCTATTTAATATGGGAAAAATATAGGCATTCATTCATTTGTGTATGAAAATGCTGTCTATGGTAAAAGCGAGATAATCCATGTTTGATTCACACTTTTGATTATAGGAGTAATCGTTCTGGATATTGATCCAGCGCAAGGATATTGCGCTTGCGTTTGTACTTATTTTTTAGGGCCAGAAAATATATTAATTTGCTTATTGTGTTTATGGCCTGAATTCATATGTATTACATATTATTAGTACAAGTAGAATCAGTCCTATATTGTATATTTTGGATTGGTAGGAGGGACTAGATTCTTGTATTCCGGTCTAGCGGAAGTATGAGTTGTCTTGACAAGTCGTGATGAGTTCCGATGTACCGCTTACAAATGGCGGGGTACGTTTTTCAAGAGCTGGTCCTTTCGTCAGAAAAAAATGTCTTACGACGTGGTTTTTCTTCTGAAGGAGATGGTGTCTCTACGATAGTTTGTGTTAGAGACTCTCCTTATGTCAGTATATAGATGATTCGGACTCCAGGTAAACCCAGCTCCTATTTTTGATGATCTCTCGTCGGTTAGGCCTAGCTTGACTTTCGTGCTTCGCTATGCTAGTGTCGTGTTTTGTATCGACGAAGATGACAGATTTTCCTGCAGCGGTTATGGCTACGTGAATTAGCCTGATCACCGTAGAGCTGTATGGAAACATTTATGAAATCCTTTATATACCCATTATAAATTAACTCTGGCTTATATTCTCCTTCCTATGAATGAGTGAACGACAACTCAGGGAGGCAGCCATGTTGGATTTCAGTCATCATATGTTTTGATCACTGCCAAGAGAACAGATTATTTATCTTATTATCGGACAGTGACAGGGAGATCTCAATCTTGCTAGAAACCCCCTTTCGTGGTTTCATAATATATACTACAAACTATGGACGTCAAGTAACTTTAGTTATTTATCGATTCGCCTTCACTGACGCATTTAGTCAGATAGGGGAATGTGGCCATAATGTATCATGACATTGAACTTTTGATGTACTGCCCATTATTTCTGAAGGTGTCATGACTTCAGATCTGCTATGTATACCTACAAATTGATATGTCAACATACCATGATGTACTCGTATGTCCCAGTGTGTACGTCTGAATAAATTGAGTAAACCAAGATTCCAGCAGTCTGCATTGGTGCCTTGTAGACACAAGTGTATGAGTGGTTATATTGGTCAGCACACGAACAGTACACCATTCGCGGTAATCACACTCTACACTTCTACTTCATACATACACCATCCTGCGTCGGTTGAAGTGACCAAGTTTAGGCCTGCTTCCCCTGGAGCCTTTGCCTTCCCTAACTCAGGACTAGGGTGAGTTACCCATTTACAGCTGGGTAGACTGGAGCATGCCTGATCTCAACAACACACCACTCTTCCTTACAGAGCATCCAGTGTGTGTGTGAAAGCAACTTTACAGAGTGAAAAGAAGAAAACAAAAAACTTTACAATGTTGTTATTGTTCACCTAAGCGGGCGGTTTATTGGGAATCAGGATCGCTGTTATGTCGCTGTCGGCTGACCGTAGAAATCCTGATCGTTCCTGTTAAGGCTAGTTGAATATCTCCAACTTACGAAAGATCCATTGTAAAAATTCATCAATGGCATACTCTGTTCGTATATGAATTTATTCAACAGTATATGTTTAGCTGTGAAGTTGCGTATATACCCGTGGTATTATTATTGTCCTAAGTTTCATTTTAATTAATTGTTGTCTACTGTTTGTCAAATGTCCGTTAAGCTTAATCTTGCTATCTTTCATTTATACACGTAAAACTGTGACGTCATATGTAGAGAGTCCATTTTTTTGTGCACATTCTTTAGATTTTTTTTTTTGTGGTTCGACCAACTTTTGATTTCAGTATATTTCGTCACTTCTCGTACTTTTATTCATTTCTTAGTATCATTTTAATGTTTGTGATTCGAATTGTAATGTAAAATTGTACTCGTAAATTCTTTTGTTTCCTATTTCTGTTTTACTTCTTTATTGATAATTAATATGATAAGGTAATATTACAATAATAACATTATAATAATTATAGATAAATAACTTAAATATATCAGGTGACCGAAATAATTCTAGCATTTTTGACACTAGAAGTTCAAGTAACTACTCGTTGGTTATGATGATTATGGCCTAATATAATAAAATGAAAATATAATAATGGAAGGATGATACAAATAATTATTTAAGTGAAAATAGTGGATGCCTGAATTATTTTCAGCATCGGACACTAGTAGGTCATGTAACTACTAGTTGTTTGGCATGAAAATAGGCCAGGAGGAAGACAGCCGATAGGATAGTCTGGCGCTCTCTCTTCCAAACCTCTACACCTCACGGTAGAAGGGGAACGACTAAGTAAGTAAGATTATGCAGTGGCGGAACTAGCAAAAGCGATACAGGAAGAAGCTGATAAGAAAGCAGAATTGAAACAAGAAGAAACAGAACGTGAAGCAAAGGAAGAAAAACGGAGAAAAGACCAAATGGATAGAGATGAAATAAAAAATATTGAAGAAGAAAAAAATTAATTTAACGAGAAAAAGAGTTAATACAGATGCGAATGGATGAAATAAAATTAAGAGCTCAAGTTGCTACAAATAGCAATAATGATGATTCACATTATACTTCTTCATTCAACCAGCCTAAATGCACTTATAATTTTAAACTACCAACTTTCAAACAAAATTTTGACGATTTGTCATCATTCCTGATAAGGTTTGAATAGGTATGTACAACAAACAAACTTGATAAATCCTCATGGGCTTTAAAACTTGGCGAATTTTTGGATGGTGAACCATTAAATGTTATAAAGAATATGGATCCAGCAATTGCAAATAATTATGAGGCAGTAAAATCATGACTATTACGACGATTTAAATTAGATGAGGAAGGATATATAATGAAGTTTAAAAATATCCTTCCAGATTCAAGCAAAGATTTCGCTGGGTTTATTGCTAACGTACGCATTACTTTTACTAGATGGGTTGAACTCGCTGGAGTGGATAAATCCTTTGATAAATTAGTTGATTTATTGCTTAGGGATAAAGTTCTATCCTCCGTCAGCACACCATTTTTATCATTTTTGCAAGAACGCAAACCACCTACTATATCTGCATTAGAAGAAATGGCAGTCAATTATTGCACTGCACACCCATGGGGTTAATATAGCTAATTATCACTTGAGAGAAGCTTTACCAGTAGCTTCTGCTGCTACATGGCATGGTAAGGATAGATCAAGAGCTTAAAGCCTTGATAGAAATTTCACACATAGGAGATATACTGACAACAATTATCATAGACAAAATAATTGCAACAAGAATGATAATTTCAACCAAGGTAGACAGCAATTCAGGCATCAGTCACCTCAATTCAGAAATAACTACAATGGTCAACAAAATTCAAACTGGAAGAACCCATATAACTTCAATCCGAATAAAAATGGTAACAAATGGAATAATAATAATCAAAATTATAGATCCAGAAACAATAGCTACAATGGTAGACAATTAAATAATTCCGGTGATCATCACCGACAACGTTCTCATTCACGTAGACCACAACGTTTTGAGCACAGCGCAGGGGCGGCAATGACTAGCGGTACACCACCTTGTATTCAAGACAATAATAATGCAGTACATTCATCTTCTTCTTGTACAGTTGATGTTGATGTGGCAAATCGTTTTCAAAAATGCTTAACTCTTTTGCAGAAGGACATCCCAACTGTGGTGAAGTACGTACATCCTATCCCGGCAGTTAGTCTCGCTGCAAACGATGGTACCGGCACCCTGATCTTCAATAGAGGACTGGTCAACGGGACAGTGGTATCCGTTTTGAGAGATTCAGGATCAACTACCATCGGAATTAGGCAGTCATTAGTCCATCCGAGTTGCTCCACTAATGAATATGTTAAATGCATTACCTTCGGTGGTACTGTCGAGTACTACCCTACTGCCATTATTTATGTTAACACACCATTTTTTACAGGTAATGTCAAGGTTTGCATGTTGCAAAATCAGTTATGTTGGGACGCATCCACGGCAGTAAGGATTGCACACCAGATGAGATTGCTGAATGGGAAAGAAAAAATTTGAACCCGATTTCAATACTGACACTATCATTGCTATGACTCGATTTCGTGCCAACAAATTGAATGCATGTGGCACTGCATTTTCCCATTTTGGTCATATCTGATTTGTCCTTTGTTGAGAGCACTGACACTAAATGTACAACTATCGTCAATAAAATTGACAAGGTTGATACTACATCTTATGTTGTATCTTTACATACTTCCACCAATGTCAACGGTACAACTCCAGTGAATGTTAGGAAATCATTCCGTGGGAGATATACCTTCCCTCGACAGAATAAGACTGCCAATTCAGGGAATAAGTCTTGGCGACATGATCAGCAGGCAACTAGTTTTAAGAAAACTGTTGAAGTTGGAAAAAAGGGAAAAGATGTTCCTAATGAAAATAATAGTGTTACAGTTAGGTGTAACTGGGATAGTAAAATTAAAACCAATAATTCTGTTAGCAAAGTATTACCTTTGCCTAACAAACAGTCACATACGACATGCATGAAACCTACTACCTTATATACTGATAGGTATCATCCTAAGTTCAATCAGGATGATACATCATCTAATAAAAATACTACGTATATGGGAAAGGGAAAATTCAATTCTTCTTATATGACTAGAAATACATATCGTTCTTCCTCACAGTTTCGTGACAATATTACCTATATTGGGAAAGGTGCATATTCTCGCACCGTTCTAGTACATAATCTGCCACATGGAACTACCTGGCAGACACTTGGCGATTTCTTTGATTACACGGCAAACGTTAAGTTTGTGCGGATGTTACCACCTACCAATTGCAGGTATGGTGAGGCTTTGGTAACCTTTAGGACCAATAGAGACGCTCGTTTGGTTATGGAGCGTGACAATGGTGTATACTTTCATCACCATTCTCTCAGGCTACAATTGGTACCTGATTCTGCTTCACGCAGATATTAGCCTATTAATATTAGGAATTGTTATCACATTCTTTGATGACTCAGCATATGCAGTCATCGTTTCTTTTCTTTACTAGTCATTTATTCTTATATGGCCTAGTTAATGTAGGCTTTTCTGTTAGGTGACACTTTTGTTGTCTTGTCTACTATGACACTTTATCTTTTCGTCTTTATGTTGTTTTCACATGCCTAAAAAAGACAGTAACTTCGTTGATTGTTACGCTTGTGCTCAGCCAATGCAGCATAAGCTAGTATATTGTCTATTCTTTTGTGGATGGGCATGCTTGTGAATGAAACGTGGACTAATAATTGCAACACCTCGTTCACTAAAATTTTAGGAAAATTTTGTTAAACCTCCTATTTTGAGGTCAACATATATGAATAAAATTTATATTATTCATCAGATGCAGGCAATTTCTACTTGTATGTTGGTCTACCTCATGACCAAATTTACATTTGAAACAGTTCAATTTCGAAGAATATGTCAGTTCCACATCAGAGGTAAATCGATGATGCGAGTCAGGTTCACTACGAATCGAATATACTCCACGAACGTAATGTTTCTGAGTTCGAGAGAATTGATGAATGACTACAACACGATCTACATTTCAATTTACTATCGAATCAATTCCAGGTTCCGAGAATGTAGTGGCAGATTCATTATCACGCAATCCTTCATCGTCAAATGAATATAATTAACGACTCAAGTTTTAATGAACTACGAAGACTTATACGCTCGAACTTATCCATCCGTGCTCAATGTCATACGGACCTGCAACTTATAATTGGCAATGAAAGTATGTTGTTTACAGACGTTTGAACATTTCCAAACAACAATTCGTAGTACATACGAGATCATGAATCAGTTTCATTTAAACAAAACATTCGTAATACAGACAATATACTCAATTATTTCTCAAACAATCGCAAGAAGTTATCCAATATACATCAAGTTCGTTGATATTTCAATTATGGAATTATGGACTTTGGTTAGTGTCCATCCGTTTGTCACTTGTCGTGATACAATCTAAAATCAATATTCGTCCGGACTTAGGATTGAACGTAGTGATACATACACTCTCGCAGTATCGTTTGAACTCCTGATCATCTTTAGCTGAATGAACTTTTCAATCTAACGTATTATGCTGTACATTGCGTACAGACAGGAACTATTAACAGATTACTCATCAGGATCGACACTATTGATTCCGATACTTTAATGTGATTAAATAAAGAGAAAAAAAAGTTTGAAAACAAACATTATCACACAAATAATTAATATAACTACTATAGTTATGTAACTAGTAAATATTATTGGTATTTTAATTACTCATTTTAACTTAATTGTTTTATAAAATGCTATGGATCATTTGTTATTATTGGATAGATTAATTTAATTTAGTTTTAAATTAGATAATTATTTTACATGTAAGTTTCTTAACACATATTACTTAACTTAATCTATTAAGTTTATTCCTTACTACTTCCTTCTATTTCTTTTCTTTCATGTATACTTTCTCGTGTGTTCTTAATCTTTTTCTTTATCTTGGTTAACTCTAATACAATACTTTACGTTAGTTAATTTAATTTAATTCTATAACATCCTACACACATTACATTAATTACTTAACTATATTTAATTAGTTATATCTTAGTATTTTTGATTAATACACCACATCTTAATGCTACGCACAAATAATTACTTTTTCCAAAGTCTTTGTATGATCATTTTTCGTATGTATGATCATTTTTTGACTGAAAGGTGTATTATGTTTTTTACAGTCAAAGGGACATAACCCGAGATATTGAGACTACAATTTTTTAGGAGTTTGCCTTCTCTTGTATAGAGACACGTTCGGTCTATAATTTCTTGAACGAAGCGTGACCATATCTCCTTATTTGGTAGTATCAGTCAACTGTTGTAGATGTCTGAAACCTGTCTTAACGCTTCTGTTCATGACCATAAAAGGCGCGACTGTGTAAGACTTTTATCTCGAATGTTCTTAGAATCGTCTTATGTGAGCGGCGACTCAGATATTGGAGTTCTGCGCATGTCAAAACTGGTAGTTCGTTTGGTGTGTTCCGCCCAGCTCGGGGAGTTTAGAAATGGTCTGAGCAGCGAGCGGACGCAATGTGCGTCTTGTGATTTTCTGAGGGAAATACATTGTCTTTGTGAGTTAGTTAGCTAACTAGACTATTTCCCAGTATTATTCAAGCCTGCCTGGAGGCATATGTTCGTGGTTGATTTCCGAAGAAAGGTAATTCCTCTTGTATCGAACTTTATGCTATCATCTAGAGGTTCGTCATTTTGTCGCCTTTTTGCTCGCCTGTGTGATTCAAAATGGAGAGGTACTTTGACTAGGATTTTCGCCACCGGTATCTTTATACCTGAACTAGTTATATATATATATGGGTCGCTCTAGACCAACAAGACTATTGTCTGTGTTCCAGGATTCGTTATATCAGAGATCACGTCCAAGTCAGATGGTTAGACTTAGGAATGTTATAAGGGTCGGTTTGACCTGTATTCCATGTATGCTATTCACGTGCAGACAGTAAACGGACTTATTGTACACATCTGATCTGCTAGCATCAGGAAGGGAGCATTTATTATTGTCTATGAACATTGATGATCTGCAGCTGACACTGTTGCAGAAGTTATATGTATGAACCTTAGGCACCCAGATCTGTGCTATATATATATATATATATATATATATATATATATATATATATATATATATATATATATATATATATATATATATATATATATATATATATATATACATATATATATATATATATATATATATATATATATATTATTTATACAGCTTCATGAACCAGAACTTTATGATATCGAATATACAGAAGCTATCTGTTTACAATACAACTATTGAGTATTGAATCCTACATGCCTATCAGCTAATATGATTTTGAATGCTGCATTCGTTAAACTATGTTGGTGATGACAAAATATCATGACTGTTTTGTGGCGTGCAATAAATGGTATAAACCTAAAGCGAAGTTACCATTTCTATGACTCTACACGTCATGTTGCCTGTGTTGTACCCTGTGAACTATTCTACTGCAACATACACAGCAACACTATAAACCAGAGAAGACACCTACATCTTGCACTTTTATACCAGGTGTCGATAGGGGTGGTGATTTGTCGTCAGCCTAAATCCACTTTTGGTGGTCAGACCCTTTGGCTTATCATTCCAGTTAAATCCACCCTTATCATTTTTGGTGGCCAGTGTGGGGACTTGCGAATTTCCTACTGTGAAATTTGCTAGCGACAATCGTTGCTATATCTGTTTAGTTGTGACGAGTTGTGCTTTATTTTCGTTTTTTGTATATTTTTTTCTCTCTCTTTCTGTTTTTTAGTTTCGATTTCATTTGTTTGTATTTGTAGGTCTCCTCTTTTCTATTATTCAATTCTTTACAAAATTGCTGTCTATACACTGTAGCGTCATTTGTTTGTCATATCTTCGCATATTTCTTTTTAGTTTTCGCTGTTTAGTTATTTGACTTATGCGAATGTTTTCGTATTGCTTGATCTTTGTTATTGTTTACATTGACTTTGATCTTTGTTGTTGTTTACATTGACTCTGATCTTTGTTGTTGTTTACATTGACTTTGATCTTTGTTGTTGTTTACATTGACTTTGATCTTTGTTATTGTTTACATTGTTGGTGACCTTTGTTATTGTTTACATTGTCTTGTTATTGTTTACATAGTTCTTGCATAGTTAGCTTTCACTATTGTTACATATATGCTCATGCACTATTGGTCTATAGTGCACATATCATAACTAACTGGTGGTTTTTTGCTTATGCACTATTGTAGTGCAGTTATGATAAATAACTGATGGTTATGCACTGATTTGTGTAGTGCACTGATGATAAAGAGGTGACTTGTGATATTATTATACATTTGATAATACAAGTTGGTGTCAAATCTTGTTTCCCACAGAGATTGGAGTAAACATAGTGATTATACAAGCACTTTATTAAGTCTTGTTGCTATTAAGATTGAAATAAGATAATTAATTATTTCAGGTTCTGTACTCACATTTTAGACATCATGTCTACATTTGAGTACTTTATTGAGCAGGGTAAAACCCTTGGGAAGACTGGTGATAAATTAGAAGAATTTGCGACTGTTCAATATGCCAAGGCATTGAAGTCGGAGGAAAAGAAAATGAAAGAACAAACTGAACAAAAGAGAATAGATGCTGAAAATTTAAAACCTGCAGATGCAGGTAGATGAAAAAAAATTACAAAAGGAAATGGAAAAACAAAAAAGAGAAGCAGAATCTCAGGAGAAGAGGCTTGAAAAAGAAGCTGAAAATAAGAGACTTGAAATAGAGGTTGAAGAAAAAAAGTTACAGGCTCAGGCTGAAGAAAAAAAGTTACAGGCTCAGGCTGAAGAAAGAAAGTTACAGGCTGAGGCTGAAGAAAGAAGGTTACAAAGAGAAGCTGATGAGAGAAAAGCAAAAATGGAGCATGAAGAAAAACTCTTAGCTTTAGAGTTAGAGAAGTTAAAGTTATTGAACACTGGTAATGCTAATGATGCAAATAAGGTGTCAGATAAGACTAATGCTAAGGATTTCAAGCTTAATCTACCAGCATTTAATCCCTCAATTGATGATATAACATTTTATCTAGATAGATTTGAAAGTGCATGTAAGGTGCATAATATAGATAAAACATTATATGTTTATCATCTGTCCAAGATACTTAGAGGTGATGCTTTGACTTTGTTGAGTATGGTAGATGTGCCGGACAAAAACAACTATGAGGTTGTCAGGGCGGCATTGTTAAAGAAGTACCAACTTAACGAGGACGGATATCGTCTTAAATTTAAAAACATGTTACCAGAAACTGGAGTTGAATTCTCTGAATTCATCTCAAGCATACGTCTTACTTTTTTACGATGGGTTGAGTTGTCTAAGACAGAAAGTACATTTGAAGCCCTTATGGATTTACTACTTAGAGACAAGGTCATGTCTTCTGTTAATGAAGCTTTTCTTTCTTTTCTTCATGAGCGTAAGCCTAAAAACATAAAAGAAATGGAAGAATACTGTAGCCAGTATGTTACTGCGCATCCTCACATAACCATTAGCAACTCTAAAGTAAAAGAAGGTCTGCCAGTTGCTTCGGCAGCACCTTATGACCCAAATTTTATGCGTAAATTTCAGGGTAGCCAGCAAAATTTCAATAAAAAGAGTAACCGTAATTATGCCCAGAACCATAGTAATCAATTCCAGGGTGATTCTTCTTCCCAGAACTGGAGACAACCTAATACTACACGGTATTCTACTCCGGTTAACTTTAGAAATTTTCACAAAGGTAATCGGCATAGAGAAAAATATTTTTTTGCAGAGACCTCAATACCAAGATAATAGAGGTTCTCAACAGCATAGAGATGGTAATGACAGTTATGGAAACTGGAACTCAAACCAGGATAAAAATTACAGTAGGGACTTTAATGATAATTGCAGAGGCAATAATGGTCGCGGTAGATCGCAACATAAGAGAAAAAGATATCAACAGACGAATTCTGTTCAACAAGAATCTCAGGGAGCAGATAAACAGATTAATAGTGATAAAGACCATAATGCTATCGGATGCTCATCTTTTGATTTTGGTAGAGCAAATAAATGTATCCAATGCAGTACTTTATTTGATCCGAAGACCGTTAGTACTCTAAGCTGTGGTCATCCTTTGCCCGCTCTTCCTGCTAATGTTGCTCATGATGGGAGAGGTTCTCTTATATTACATAAGGGGCTTGTAAATAGTAATCCAGTCTCAGTGTTGTTTGATTCTGGATGTACTACTGTTGGTGTTAGGCAATCTCTTGTAGATCCATCCTGTGCTACAGGAAAGGTCATCAAATGTGTCACATTTGGTGGCACGTTGGAAAAGTATCCTACTGCCATAATACATATTGCTACTCCTTTCTTCACGGGAGAGGTCCACGCGTGTCTACTTCCAAATCCTATTGCGGACCTTATTATTGGTCGTATTCACGGAGTTAGGGAATGTACCCCACAGCAGATTGCTGTTTGGGAAGAGCAAAACATTGAAGCTACCAATGCGGTGGTCACAAGAGCACATGCTCTGGATCCACCTCAAACTTCATTAACTAATAATGATGAAGTAAATGACCAAGATAGTCACTTGACTATTACACGTGACTCATTTATCAAATTGCAAGAAGAAGATCCTTCTTTACAAAAATTATTCATTCTAGCAAAAAAAGGTGATCCTAATCAAAATACTAATAGAAAATCTTGGATTTCTATGAAGAACGGCGTACTTGTACGTATGGTACAAGACTCGACTACGTCCACTCATTCACAAATTCTTGTGCCCAAGAGCATGAGATTGCAAATATTGCAACATGCTCATGACTCGCAATGTGCTGGACATATGGGTTTTTCCCGTACAAAGTCGAGGGTTCTTGCGGCTTTCTTTTGGCCATTTGTGAGCAAGGACATACGAATTTACTGTCGCTCTTGCAAAGTATGTCAGGAGGTCAAATCTAAAGGACCACGACATGCTGCGCCTATCCAGGCTGCTGACATTCCTATTCGCCCTTTTTCAAAAAATGGCAATAGATATTATCGGTCCTTTTAGAATTAAGTCAGCTAGAGGACATCAATTTATCCTTACATGTGTCGATATGTGCACACGTTGGCCAGAGGCAATACCTCTCAAGAGCATCTCAACTGCTGATATCGCAGACGCTCTTTGGCTGATATTTTCTCGCTTGGGTTTTCCCGGAGAAATATTGTCAGACCATGGCACTCAACTTATATCAGACACTATGTCACAGGTAATGTCTATGCTACATATTAAAAGGTCTCTCAGCAGTATCTATCACCCAATGTCTAATGGGTTAGTCGAACGTTTAAATAGGACTCTGAAAACTTTACTTGGTAAGATAACTGAGGATCATCCTCAGGATTGGGACAGGGTCTTACCCGCGGCTCTCTTTGCGTATAGAGAGGTCCCCAATGAACATACAGGGTTTTCCCCTTTTGAACTTGTCTTTGGCGCGCAACCGCGCGGCCCTATGTCTTTACTTCACGATCTAATCACTGCCGATAATATTAGCGATGAAACTCAATCTTCTTATGAGTACGTCATTGCTCTTAGGCAAAAGATCATCGAGGCATGCAAACTAGCAACTTCTTCATCCGAATTTGCTAAAGAAAAGGCAAGGCAGTTTGCAAATAAAAATAGATGTCTACGACAACTTTGTCCAGGTGACAAAGCTCTCGTTCTACTTCCTTCAAGGGAGAACAGACTTCTAATTGCATGGAAAGGTCCATATGCAATAGTCTCCAAAATTTCTGATGTCGACTATGTTGTCGATATTGATGGAAAGCATAAAACTTTCCACATAAATATGCTCACGGAATTTTATGAAAGACCTGACTATTTGCAGCCTATTTTCCAGGCAACGGACAATTCTCAAGCACCTCATGGTCAGTACTCATCTCTGTCAGTTATACAGGATGAGGAAACTACTTTTTCTGATGTCAATCTTCCTCTTCCTATGGTCCCACTTTATTCTACGGAATCTTGGAAAAACGTGACCGTTTCTCCAAATCTTTCCGCTGAGGAACATCGACAAGTTTCTTCGATGTTGCAAACATTTCAGGATGTTCTTACAGACATCCCGGGACACACACACATGTCATTGAACATGACATTGTGCTAACTGATCATAATCCTATCAGAGTCAGACCTTATCCAATACCTATCCATTTCCAGTCTCAAGTCGAAAAAGAATTGGATGAAATGATACGTTTGGAAATCATTGAACCATCCACTTCAGCATACTCTTCGTCTATGGTTATTGTTCGAAAGAAGGATAATAACATTCGCATTTGCGTAGATTATCGCAAATTGAACCAAGTTACGAAGTTCGACGCTGAACCTATGCCTTCATTAGAAGAGCTACTCAATAAACTTGCTAATTCTAGATTCTTTACCAAACTAGATTTGTCTAAAGGTTATTGGCAAGTTCCGCTAACTGAACGTGCCAAACCTTTTACAGCTTTTTCTACACCTAGGGGTTTATTCCAATGGAATTTCATGCCTTTCGGTCTTATGAACGCCCCTGCTACATTCGTACGCATGATGCGGCGAATTCTCGCATATCGTACAGATGTCATAGCATACTTAGATGATATCTGTCTATTCAGTGATTCCTGGGAAGATCACTATTTGGGTTTATACGAATTACTGTCTACTCTTCGCGAGTATAACTTGACTGCAAAACCCTCTAAAGCCTTTATAGGATTTAGCGAGATTTCTTTCCTAGGTCATCGTGTTGGTCATGGTCTTTTAAAGACAGAGGACCACAATGTTTCAAAAATACTTAACATTTCGGTCCCTAAGACGAAGAAACAAGTACGGAGTCTATTAGGTTTGATCCAATTCTACGGACGATTCATTCCGAATCTGTCCTCCATTATGGCACCGCTTTCTACTTTATTGAAGAAAGGGTCGCCTAATCTGATCCGCTGGTCTAAAGAATGTCAATCCTCATTGGACCAGGTTAAAGCCCTATTTTCATCTCCACCTATTCTTAGGTTACCTACTATTGAGAAGACTTTTGTTCTTCGAAGTGACGCCTCGTCAACTGGGATTGGGGCAGCACTAATGCAGGTGTATTCTGATACTCTGCATCCGGTGATGTATATCTCTAGGAAATTAAATGCTGCAGAAAAGAATTACTCGGTTTTAGACCGTGAGTTATTGGCTATGGTATGGTCTATTCTGAAGTTACAAAGATTTCTTCTAGGCGCACACTTCATTGTGGAAACCGACCAGAAAGCGCTTACTGCTATTCAGAGCAAAAACTTGAAGAGCTCGAGGTCCACTCGTTATGCCATAGCTCTTCAACCATTTCATTTCTCGGTTCGAGCTATCCGTGGTTCGGATAATGTGATGGCAGACATTCTGTCCAGATGCCCACACGATTCCACATGATTCTTCTGTCATATATATATTTCCTGATATACAGTCCAATATTATAATGACATGTTAGTAGATTTTTTCTCACTTTTTTGGGGGGAATTTATAACATTGTACCATGTAATTATCTAAGAAGGCTTAGTTAGTGATATACGGGCCAAAAGATCACTCGGCCACATTTAGATAATATATTTGCATAATTGTATTAAGAGATTTACCAGTTGTCTTTAAGATTTGTGTTATTGATATTTTCGCAGCACATCAGTGAAGTCTGCGAGATTATGTCCATTGTGGAACATTGAGGATATCAAGTCCTGTCCTAGATTGGGAGCGGATGATGTCCACATCTTCTTCTATTGATTGTTTTATGTCAACGAAGAATAACATTGTATTAGTTATTAATTACTGATGCATTATATAATGTAATAATATAGTGCGGTATATTAGTATATTACACCGCTATTTGCACAACACATTGTATGATATCATAATGATATATTTAATTTCATATATTGGTATGAGAGTAATTTGACTTTTATTATGATGTTGCCATCATTGTGGCGTGTGTTGGTGGCACCTTCCTGGAATATATACGCGAATACTTAGATAAATTTTTTCTCTAAGGACCTGAGATATGATCTCAGTTTCGCTCCATGCGTTGAGCTAGTTTGTTAGGTATATATCCGCGCATCATACGTGCGTTAGGAGCCTAGATTTTTCCGGCTCCAGGATTTTTTAAAAAAAAATGTTTCATTTTTTTTTCCCGGGAGGGTGCGGTAATGTTACGCACAAATAATTACTTTTTCCAAAGTCTTTGTATGATCATTTTTCGTATGTATGATCATTTTTTGACTGAAAGGTGTATTATGTTTTTTTACAGTCAAAGGGACATAACCCGAGATATCGAGACTACAATTTTTTTTATGAGTTTGCCTTCTCTTGTATAGAGACACGTTCGGTCTATAATTTCTTGAACGAAGCGTGACCATATCTCCTTATTTGGTAGTATCAGTCAACTGTTGTAGATGTCTGAAACCTGTCTTAACGCTTTTGTTCATGACCATAAAAGGCGCGACTGTGTAAGACTTTTATCTCGAATGTTCTTAGAATCGTCTTATGTGAGCGGCGACTCAGATATTGGAGTTCTGCGCATGTCAAAACTGGTAGTTCGTTTGGTGTGTTCCGCCCAGCTCGGGAGTTTAGAAATGGTCTGAGCAGCGAGCGGACGCAATGTGCGTCTTGTGATTTTCTGAGGGAAATACATTGTCTTTGTGAGTTAGTTAGCTAACTAGACTATTTCCCAGTATTATTCAAGCCTGCCTGGAGGCATATGTTCGTGGTTGATTTCCGAAGAAAGGTAATTCCTCTTGTATTGAACTTTATGCTATCATCTAGAAGTTCGTCATTTTGTGGCTCCTTGCTCGCCTGTGTGATTCAAAATGGAGAGGTACTTTGACTAGGATTTTCGCCACCGGTATCTTTATACCTGAACTAGTTATATATATATGGGTCGCTCTAGACCAACAAGACTATTGTCTGTGTTCCAGGATTCGTTATATCAGAGATCACGTCCAAGTCAGATGGTTTGACTTAGGAAGGTTATAAGGGTCAGTTTGACCTGTATTCCATGTATGCTATTCACGTGCAGACAGTAAACGGACTTATTGTACACATCAGATCTGCTAGCATCAGGAAGGGAGCATTTATTATTGTCTATGAACATTGATGATCTGCAGCTGACACTGTTGCAGAAGTTATATGTATGAACCTTAGGCACCCAGATCTGTGCTATATATATATATATATATATATATATATATATATATATATATATATATATATATATATATATATATATATATATATATATATATATAATTTATACAGCTTCATGAACCAGAACTTTATGATATCGAATATACAGAAGCTATCTGTTTACAATAGAACTATTGAGTATTGAATCCTACATGACTATCAGCTAATATGATTTTGAATGCTGCATTCGTTAAACTATGTTGGTGATGACAAAATATCATGACTGTTTTGTGGCGTGCAATAAATGGTATAAAACATAAAGCGAAGTTACCATTTTCATGACTCTACACATCATGTTGCCTGTGTTGTACCCTGTGAACTATTCTACTGCAACATACACAGCAACACTATAAACCAGAGAAGACACCTACATCTTGCAATTTTATACCAGGTGTCGATAGGGGTGGTGATTTGTCGTCAGCCTAAATCCACTTTTGGTGGTCAGACCCTTTGGCTTATCATTCCAGTTAAATCCACCCTTATCACTTAATTTCGTTAAAACACATTAAGTTAATTAGTTAATCAGTCACTATCCTTTCTGACTGTTGACGTTTCTTTAAATTAGTATTATTTCCATGTACTTTATGACATTTAGAATATTGACGACGACCTTCGACAATGTTTTACTCAAAACATCGTGGGCCGTATATCGTAAATTTTTAATTTTTGTTATAATTAATCAAGTTATTTGTAAAAAAATCTATAGAATAGATTTTTTTACCCCCGTCGGTCAGGGAAATGTTACGACACGTTTAATGATGTCGTCTGCTACAGTTGTGAGCACTTTAAAGTTGCGCGGTAATGTATTAGGATGCTATAAATATGGGATGTTTTGCGCTTCACGATATTTTAGTGAACGCGAATTTGTATAGTTGTCTAGGATTAGAATGACGTGGTACGTTGGTATAGTACCACATGACAACGTTATATTTTCACCCTTCAGACTCCGAACTTTGTCAAGTCGGACGTATTCTTCATTCCTCCAAGTATAGAGTGAATTGCGCTGAAGTCCTTTTGAAGATAAGCTACGGGGTCAGCTATCTTGTTTTATGAATACAATGTTGGAGTATTCTTATTGATGATTAAGTTCCGTGAATTTGGAATAACAGGGAGTATTAATTTTGTGATTGTCAAAATCGTTATCTTCGCCAAACCGATGGCTGTTCGTTACCGGATGACCGACATACGGCATCGCGTGGAAACAGTCAGATCTTTCGACGACAGAGCAAGTAATATATATGAGACTGTAATGGACTGCGCAGAAGCTGATATAACTATTTGATGCAATGAATTCAACTATCTTGTATGTCATAATAAATATGTACTGTTTTGTGGACTCAAAAGAATCGCATCGTTGTCGCTTCAATTCAATTGATTTGGTCATATTACTCACCATTCGCGAACAACACCAATAAGCACTATTGCTCGATTAAGGACAACTGTAAGATCAAGTAAGAAGCACACGAAATAATAATATGAAACCCATTCTTTATTATTCAACCAATCTTCAAAGTACCAAAAACCGAAGTCAACAATCTGGTGGCAACACCCACCCAAATAAGACTATTGGTAAATTAAAAGTTATGGAGACACTGCCAGTGTGCGTGGCGGATCGAGCCTATGATAGAACTTACGACAGATCACGCACACACAGTGTCGTCAGGAGGTTTATTGGGGGTACAAACCACTCATTTTGGGGTCGCTATAATTTTCGTTACAACCGATCTTCATCATGTTTGTCTGATATGCGTAACACAAATTTTCACAGTAGGGGTTATTGGCGTCATACTAGGGGTGTTGTTCACGATAAGTCTGATCGTAAGACATTACATTTCAAAAGAGGTTATAGCAAAGAACGTTCACAGGCAAATGCGTGCCAAACGGATGATTCTATTTTAAATAGAAATGACAATGATACTAATACTCACGCAAATGCATGTAGTGCTGATTTGGAAAACAGTGTGAATTGTGGAGAGTGCATGGCTTTATTTCAGCCAGGTGCAACTCCTAGATTATTGTGCGGACATGACTTGCCAGTGTTGTCTTCACATGAGGGACAGGGTCTCTCGTTTTCATAAAGGTTTACTATTTAATAGGCCTGTGTCAATATTAAGCGATACTGGTTGCACCACTGTAGATGTGAAACAATCTTTGATCGCTCCTTCCTGTTTTACAGGAACTTCTGTTAAGTGCATAACAATTGGCGGCACCGTAGAGTTCTATCCATTAGCAGACGTAGAACTTGATACTCCCTTTTTCACAGGTAGAGTAAGAGTATGCTCCCTTCCGTGCCCCTGCACAGATTTAATTATCAGTAACACCAATGGGACCAAGGATTGCACTCCACAAGACATTGCTAGATGGGAGATATCACATCATTTTTTAGCTAATGCTGTCACAACGAGAGCACAAAAGTCGGCAGAAACACAAGAGCAATATAGCTCATTGAATAATACAATTACACCTAATACATGTCATTACATTGACAGAGAGTTGTTTATTAAACAACAAAAAGAAGACACGTCATTATGACATTTGTCTGCGCTTGCTGCTGCAAATACCGTTAAATATACTAAGAATTCAAGACACTGGTTTCATCTCCAAGACAATATTTTGACACGATGTTTTGATAATTACGTATCCATACGCAACCAGGTATTAGTCCCTAGTTCTTTTAGACTGCTAATTTTATCTAATGGCCACGACGTGGCATTCCCGGGTCAAATGGGTATTGCACGTACCACATGTAGAGTATTATCACATTGTTTTTGGCCGAGCGTCAATAAAGATATCAAATATTTTTGCAGATCATGCGATACTTGTCAGCAAGTTGTGCGAAAGTGCGCATGTAATTTGGCACCACTACAGACCACAGACATTTCTGTGCCCCCTTTCTCCAAAATGGCCGTTGATACCATGGGCCCTTACCAGTGATGTCTGCAAGAGGATTTCAAAATGTTCTTACGTGCATTGACATGTGCACTCGCTGGCCAGAGGCCATTCCTCTGAAGAAGATTACCTCTACGTCTGTGGCTGACGCTTTTTTTGGTAATGTTTTCTCGTTTAGGATTCCCTAATGAAATACTATCTGACCATAGTACGCAGTTTTATTCAGGTTTGTTGACAGATGTGCTAAATGCACTTAACATTAAGCATTCACTGTGTGCGATATATAATCCAGCTAGTAACGGAGTCGCGGTAGCATAGTGGTTAGTGCACTGGCTTCCTTGCTCAGTGGTCTATGGTTCGATTCCCAGATGAGGTGGGATTTTTTTAGGCCACAAACGGCTCCTGGGTCGACCCAGCCCTAATTGGGTACCAGAGCAACTTCTGGGAAGGTTAAGGCGGCCGGCGTGATGCTGACCACATCACCCCTAGTGTGCCGATGGTCAAGAAAATATGGGCCTAACACCATTTTCCCAATATGCCTCAATAGGCGTGTAACGGGATCCTTTATCTTTTTTTTTAGTAACGGAATGGTAGAGCGCTGGAATTCTACAGTAAAACAAACAGTTATTGGGGAAATTAACACTAGTTGTCCTCAAGATTGGGACCGTTTTCTCCCGGCTGTTTTGTTCGCTTATAGGGAGGTACCTAACGAAAAAAACTGGTTTTTCACCACTCGAGTTGGTTTTCGGTGCTAATCCTAGAGGTCCAATGTCAATACTGAAAAATGTGTTCATAGGTTCTGACCAAGATGTAGATGTGAAATCTTCATATCAATACGTAGTTGACCTACGTCGATGCTTGGTATATGCTTGTCAGGAGCGACTGACGCATCTGAAGCTGCTTAAGCCAAGACACGATCACGTTTTAATCGTAATAGACGACTAATTACTTTCTCGGTGGGTGATGATGTTTTCGTTCTTTTACCACTCAAGGACGACCGCTTGCTTATAAGATGGCAAGGTCATTTTAAAGTGGTTGCAAAAAGAACTGATGTGGATTATGTCATCAAATTAAAAGGCAAACGTAAAACATTTCATGTAAATATGTTACGACATTACATTACACGACCTCCACAATTACAACTGATAGTTGATTCAATTGAACTACCATCTTTACAACAGACGTCGATTGCTTTGATTGACGAAGAGTCAACTGATTTTGAGGATGTGCCTTCATCTTTTCCGTTGGCTCCTGTTCATGCTTCTGGAACATGGAAAAATTTAACAATATGTGCTGATTTGCCAATGGAACACAGGAATCAGGTATTGGATCTACTACAGTCCTTCCAAGATGTGTTAACAGACCTATCAGGACATACAACATATAGCTCATGACATAAAGTTATCTGACTAACAAACGATTAAGCTGAGACTATATGCCATACCATTACATTTTAGGGAACAGGTCGATAGTGAGATTGATAGCATGCTTACGCTTGGAATTATTTCACCTTCTGAATCGCCTTTTGCTTTTCCTATAGTGGTAGTTCGTAAAAAGGATAAGTCTATAAGGATATGCATTGACTTTCGTCGTCTCAACAAGGTTACCATTTCTGACGCGGAACCTATGCCTCTTTTGAATGATTTGTTGCCACAACTATCGTCAGCTACCTTTTCAGCAAGCTAGACTTATCTAAAGGGTATTGGCAAAGTCCCTTGACGGAAGCATCTAAACCTTTCGCGACTTTTTCCTCACCTTGTGGTCTGTTTCATTATAATGTCATGTGTTTTGGTTTAATGAATGCCCCGGCTACTTTTGTTCGCTTGATGAGTCGGATTTTTGATAATAGACCGGAAATTATTACCTACATAGATGGTATTTGTCTTTTCCATGATACCTGGGAAGGTCATATTTCTGGTTTGCATTCATTATTGCAGACTCTCAGGTCACATAATCTTACAGCTCGACCCTCTAAAATCCAAATTGGGTTTCACGAGATTTCGTTTTTAGGTCATAAAATAGGGCGACATATGTTTCAGCCAGAGGATTCTACTGTTAAGAGGATTTTAGATCTTGCAATTCCAACCACTAAGAAACAGGTTCGCAATTTGCTGGGTCTTATTAACTTTTACCACAAGTTCATTCCTCAGCTTTCTTCTTTATCATAATTTTTTGACTAAAACAGGTATGCCAGATAAGATTAACCGGAATACTCAGTGCGACCAAGCATTATACAAAATTAAAGATTGTTTTTTTCTCGAGATCCTATGTTAGATACCAAATTTTAAAATGTCTTTCCTCCTCAGGACAGATGCGACTTTACATGGCATCGGAGGCTGCTTAATGCAACTTTAGGATGGCGAGTATCACCCAGTACTTTATGTGAGCCGTAAGCTTACCACGGCTGAATCTAAGTATCCTATTGTGGATTATGAGCTTTTAAGTATCGTCTGGAGTCTGAAGAAACTAGACAGATATTTGTTAGGTACGCATTTTTCAATCCAGACAGACCAGAAAGCCCTTACCTTTCTTCAGTCGATGAAATCTCTCAATGCGAGGTTGATTAGATACACCTTGGAACTTCAAGCTTACGACTATTCGGTTTTAGCCATTAAGGGTAAAATAATTTCATTGTCGACGTCCTCTCTAGATGCACATATTCACATTGACATTCATACCCCATATATGCATTTGACTTTCACGATTTTGAATTTTACTTAGGTTCTTTTCGGACATTCGCGGGACTCATAATTATTGGATCTTTAATCATAGTGGACTATAACATAATTATAGTTATCATTTACTTATAATAACATATTTTTATCTCTGCTGGACTACTTAGATGTAGTCAATTATTAGAGGTAGCTAGGTTAATTAGCTTAGTTGATACTATATTAGTAGTTTACTTTATGATATTCTGATTCTTTGTTTTTCAATTGTCCTCCTCTTCTCTGAAAACGTAGAGTTTTCAGTTGGAAGGGCTGAGGTAATGTGGCGAATGCCTTTTGCACGCCACATGTGAGTTTTATAATTAAAGTAAATGTAGTGCTCTCAAGTGTTAGCACCTTTTTGTGGTAGATATGCGTAAGTCGCTTATGACATGGCTTTGTTTGGTCTAGCGACATTATTATTGTTGATGTTTCCACTGTGTGGACTGGACGTGTATACTGCATGTCTTGCAGATTTGGAAGGCGTTCCTTCATGGAACTTATAGTTGAATAGAGGATGTAATGAATGTGTTCTTATGACAGATAAAGTATGGAAATAGTGGATCATGATTATACAGGGGGATGGCCATAAGCAGCTCTAAAACAAAATCCATGGTGATATCACGAGAAGAAAGAAGACATCAGATTAAGCTGCGAGAATAGGTCCTGGAGCAGGTCGACCACTTTAAATACCTCGGAGCTATTATAGACCGAAAGGGAGGCATCAAAGAAGAGTTGGCCACTCGAAAAGCAGCAGCTGGGAGACTTTTTCAGGCCATAAATCGAGGATTCCTCAGCAAGAGAGAGAGAGGTTGGTAAGAAAACGAAGATGGCTGTATACCGCTCCACCTATGTCCCAGTCTTGACATATGGATGAGAGTCATGGGCAATGACTACAACCCACAAAAGCCAGATCCAAACCTCAGAAATGAGGTATCTGAGGAAAGTGGTTGAAGTAACAAGAAGAGACATGGTACGCAACCAGACGATACGTCAAGGCCTTAAATCCTACCCCCTGCAGACGCAAGTAGAACAGTCCCAATTAAGATGGTTTGGCCATGTCTGCAGAATGGGAGAAGATCGGCTACCACGACAAGCATGGGAAACAAAGAACCAAGGATCCAGACCCCCAGGACGACTCAGAGTCCGCTGGGAGGACAACATTAGACAATCTTTGAAGGACCGAGGACTAGAATGGAACCAGGCCAGGAGGAAGACAGCCGATAGGATAGCCTGGCGCTCTCTCTTCCAACCCTCTACACCTCACGGTAGAAGGGGAACGACTAAGTAAGTAGTAAGTAAGATTATACAGGATTTATGTAATGCAACATGTGAAATAGAATCGTAATTAAATATTCATATGTGTCGTAGCAAGGAGTTTGGATATCTTCATATTGTTGGCACCGTTGGTACCGTTCTGATGTTGAACCGTTCATAGCTTCATAAGCCTGCGACCTAGACAACTAGTCATTCATTTCACCACAGCATTCAGTCATATATATATTTATACCCCGCCACATTTGGGACGCCACAATATGTGTGTGTGTGTGAGTGAGTGTGTGTGTGTGTGTGAGTGTGTGTGTGTGTGTGCGT
This sequence comes from Oreohelix idahoensis, assembly GCA_024509875.1. Taxonomy (NCBI): domain Eukaryota; kingdom Metazoa; phylum Mollusca; class Gastropoda; order Stylommatophora; family Oreohelicidae; genus Oreohelix; species Oreohelix idahoensis. The sequence continues at coordinate 58,893 of JAMPIV010021784.1, read as the reverse complement.
GTTTGTGTGTGTGTGCGTGTGTGTGTGTGTGCGCGCGTGTTTGTGTGTGTGTGTGCGTGTTTGTGTGTGTGTGTGTGTGCGTGCGTGCGCGTGCGTGCGTGCGCGCGCGCAGAGGAAAATTGGCTCCTAAATACCATCCCAATAAGGAAGCTGAAATTTGTCGGTCTTATAAAAATACATAATAGGCTGGAAAAATTAGTAATGGAAGGCATGGTCCTTGGAAAAAGGGGAAGGGGACGACCTAGACAACGGTCGATCTCTCTGTCTCTCTGTCTCTCTCTCTCTCTCTATATATATATATATATATATATATATATATATATATATATATATATAGAGAGAGAGAGAGAGAGAGAGAGAGAGGACGAGAGAGAGAGAGGGGGGCGAGAGAGAGATTTGCGAACGATATGATGAATGAAATATTAATGATATCTGGTCATCGATTTCTTTTCCATGCAATAGAATGTATTATGGAAAAATGTATTTTTTAAAATACTGTAATTTCATATGGTAACAAAAATAAAAGTGGACCCAGAAAATTATTTTTTCCTACACTTGCTTTACTATTTAAAGTCAAAACTGAATATTAATTTTTCGTAACCACTGCCACTTCCGAGGAAGGAAATTCATTAGTGACTAAAATACAGTTTTAAGTTTAAGAAGTCAATGTAAATCTCGCGAGAAAGGCTTTCGTCACTAGAACCATGTATAAAACAAAGGGCTCGCTAGTTACTCAGTGGCGTACTAAGGAAGGGGGAGGGCGGCTGTCCGCCCCGGATGATAGCCAAGAAGGGGGGGGGGGGGGGGGTGTGCCATCGAACGCTATTTTGATTTTCCTGACTGTTAAAAAATATACTTAAAACTGTTTCTTTATAGGAGGGTTGCCAAAAGGTAGGATCCGCCTCAGGTACCATATACTTTAAGTATGCCCCTGTAGTTACGTTACCTCGCTGATGACCAAGCTGTTTGAAGAAACTGCTTGATTAAACCGGCACGTCACCGTCTATCATCTGACTCCCGCCCCTTTCAAAAGCGAAAAACATTCTATAATCGCGATACATTCTCGTCATTACTTTAACGACTTTATTTTCATCTTATTTTACTTTTCTTTAATTGTTATGACATAAAATCGGTTGTGTCAATGGCGGCCACAACTTTATATATCAGGAGTCGCAACCAGTCGATCCCGATCTACCGGTAGATCCCAGTGGGTGTTTTGGTACATCTTTAGGTGAGTGCGGGGGAGGGATTGGATAAAAAACAGACTTTTGTTAACTAGAGATATTTCTGACTAGACCTAGAGCCCCTTTATCATATAAGAGTTACGCGAACTAAAATTTGGCCGCCATTTTCGGCTGTACCCGTATTGCACGAAAATGGATCCAATCGCGAGTTTCAGACCCAATATGCATTTTCGTTTAGGTTAACTAATAATTTGAAATAAAATTAGATGCAAATACAGTAGCACATATTTGTACTATTCTTTGTATTTCAACTAACAAAACAAAAAGAAGAAAACTAGTTTACTTACCGGTTTATTGAATAGAATCAGTAGCGTGAATTTGTAACACATACTCCGTTGAATTTTATATTCCGTTAGAATTGCAACACTTAGCAAAATGTACTACCTTATAAATAATATAATAAAAATTAATTATTATAGTTATGATCGTTCCTGATCGAGTTTATGATCGTTCCTGATCGAGCTCATGTTCGAGTTCGTGATCGAGTTTAAACTAAAGACTTGAGGACCTTTGATCCTGCTAACTGAAGCCTAGTGGTCAAACAATCTTCAACACTTTAGTCCCCCGTAGTTGTAGGGCGGGCTGAAAGAAAGTCTTCCTGGTCATCAGTGTGTCTCAGGAACCTCGAACAAACACAAGATGAGTTTTTCTGTATCCCATCCAACAAACACTGTGAGCAGTTTCTAAAGCTAATGTTGATGATGATAACAGCTAGAGGCTAGATAGCAAGATATATCAAAATATACTGTGACAGACTTTTATAATTTCATTGGAAGATTCATCCAAGATTTTTTATTATTGTTTATTTTAATTTGTAACTATAAATAATCATACATTTTACCATCTTCCAACACCCATTTCTCATTACAAGGATATATAGATGTATATAATAAATTATGAAATTGTACTCATTTGACTTGGTAAATTTTTAACTTAAATTTTGAGTTATTTTTTCTAATTTAATTATATTATCACATAGGGTTACTATTACGAAAGTGGCAAAGTATACTTCTGAAGCCTAAATCTATAGTCCAGCTCAGAGTATTCACAGCCGTAACTCAATTGTGATACCAGTGCACTTCTCTGGCACTGGGACTTCATACTTTCTGGAGAGAGATTCTACTTCTTCTCTACCACTATCATAACACCAGAAAAACCTTTCGCTACACTGGGGGCTCTTTCGTGGGATATTTTTTTTATCCCGAACCATTATCTAATGTATTCTTCTATCTTGAGCCACAAATAGTTTGTAACAATAAATTTTTGGGAAAAATTCTAAAACTTAGAAATTTTTTCGTAATTATAGTACCATTGAATACGAAGTAAATAGGAGACGCTCACAAGGTTTTAATGATTTGTTTTGTTCAAAGTAATTAATTAATTTTAATTAAGTTAGTTGGTTAGTGAAGGTAAAATTATATACCCTCTGGTAAGCAAGCATCATGGCTGAAATGGTGAAGTTTAGGACTGCGATCATGCAGATGGGAAAAGAGCTAGGCATGTCAGGTAGTGATCTTATCCAGTATGTCACAAAGGAAGTGGACAAACATATGGACAGAGAGGACAACAGATTAGAAGCAGAAAGAGAAGCCAAAAGATTTGAAGCTGAGAGAGAAGCCAAAAGATTAGAAGCAGAAAGAGAAGCCAAAAGCTTAGAAGCTGAGAGAGAAGCCAAAAGAGAAGAAGCAGTAGCTGAAGAAAGAAGGTTACAAAGAGCTCATGAGTTAAGTTTAAAGGAACTTGAACTCTAGGGAGCAGCTAGCAATCATGCTGCTAACTCACCTCACTCTGAGAGTAGCTCCAACCAGAGCACGGCAAATGGAGCCATGAGTTTCCACCTGGATCCATTTATTGAAAAGGAGGACGCCATTGAGTCGTACCTGGATAGATATTTGAGATTGGCCTCTACCTATGGATTGGACAAGGACAAATGGAGCCTTAAGCTATCTCAGGGGTTGAGGGGAGTTTTATACGATGTTTATTTAAAACTCTCAAAGGAAGACCAGGAAAATTATGAAATCTTAAAACAAGCTTTACTGGTCAGGTACGAAAAGAATTCTGAATCTTATAGAAAGAGATTCCGAACTGCTAAGCTACTTCCAGGAGAAAACTACCACCAGTTTTCTGCCAGATTGGAAACATATCTGACAAAATTGATCAGCTTGGGAAAATGTCAAGATTTACCAGAAATGGTCATGATGGAACAACTGAGAGAATCCATGCCTCATGAAATGAGGAAATTTCTCATGGAGCAAGGAGCAGAGAGATTGGAAGATATTTTAACCATGGCTGAAAGATATCAAGCAGCTCAGTCAGAAGTATCAGGAAATAAGAAGAAGCAGGGTGAGAACTTCAAACCTCCACAAAACCATACCAACTATGAACAGAGGGACAATTCCAACAAGAACAAACAAAGAACTGATTATAAGGACAAAAACCCTCTAGGATCAGATAAGAAACCTTCAAGAAAGGAAGGAAAGTGGTGTAAATCTTGCCAAATGAGTAACCACAATACTGCGGAATGCAGACGGAAAAACCCTCCTCATCACGCTGCATGCCTTACAACAGGAAACAAGGGAAGGAAGGACCTGGCAAATAGTCAGAAAGACCTCCATCATCCCCCTGTCTGTGGGGAAGTGACCTTGAATGGCACCCAAGTACTGTGCTTATATGATACAGGCTTGGACTTTGACTCAGTAGTGTGCTCTTCTCTGGTGAGTCCTGAACAGATAATCACAGACACCGTGGAAATCAGAGGACCAGTCAAGGGAGCAGGAACCATGACACTGCCCATATCCTGAATCAACATAAGATCTCGCTATGTGGAAGGAGAGATCAAAGCAGCAGTGATGGACAACCCTATCTACCCATTAATACTGGGATGTAGATATGTCTTTCTAGGAGAACCTATAAGACCCAAAGTGATGGAAACAGTCCAGACCAGGGCAAGCTCTAGGAAAGAGGAGGACACTATCATCAATACTCATCCAGAAGAGATGAGAAAGGCTCAAACTGCTGACAGCACATTGAAGCCTTGCTTTGGCAAATTACCTAAAAGCCATAACCCTCCAGAGAAAGAAGACTTATATATAAAAAATGGCCTACTATATAGAAAAGCTGGAACAGGACCTAAAGGACATGGACAGCTTGTAGTGCCAATTCAGTGGACATATGGGAATATGGGCCACTGGACAACGGATAACCTGTCACTACTTTTGGCCAGGGATCACAGAGGACATAAAGAGATATGTGAGATCCTGTCCAGAATGCCAAAGAGTAGCTCCTAAACATAGGACTGCACCAGCAATACTGGGAGAAATGCCCATTATGGGAACGCCCTTTGAACGTGTTGTCGTGGATATTGATGGACCCCGCAATAAGACCAAGAAGAGAAATGCATATATCTTGACCTTGGTTGATACTTGCTCTATGTGAGGAGATGCAGTAGCAATGTCATCGATAGATTCGAAACATGTGGCAGAGGCACTGTTAACAATATTCACCCGATTAGGTTTTCCACATCACATATCGACTGACAATGGTTCTCAGTTTAGGGGAAAGCTAACACAAGAAGTATTCAGGATTTTTCAAGCTAGACATTATCACTGTAGCCCGTACCACGCCCAAGGGAATAGTCAAGTAGAGCGGTTCAATGGCACGCTGATTTCAATCCTTAGAAAGTTGGCTAGTGAGAAACCTGAAACTTGGGATACATACTTACCCGCTGCACTATTTGCATATAGGGAAGTCCCACATAACTCCACAGGATTAGCTCCAGCTACATTGTTGTTTGGACGACCAATCAAAGATCCACTGGAAGCATTGTTGCGGACATGGACTGATGAAAAAGCAGAAGAAACCGTGACTTCTTCATACCAATACGTCAACGAGTTGACATCTCGATTGAAAATAAGTTGGAAACTGGCCAATGATAACTTGAGACAGGCCAGGAGGAAGCAGGCTGCTTACTACAATAAAACAGCAAAAGATAGGGAACTTGAGGTGGGAGAAAAAGTTCTGTTACTGTTGCCCAGCAGCAATAATAAATTGCAAATTGGATGGCAGGGTCCCTACGTCATATTGGAAAAACTTTCCAGGACCAATTATAAGATTGACAAGAAAGGAAAGGAGAAGGCGTATCATGTCAACCTTCTTAAAAAGTATTATGACAGGGAAGCATCAGAAGTTGCACATATCATGACCCTGGCCATTGCAACAGAAATGCAAGATGAACCAATTTCCTCCATGGAATACCCCCTAACAACTACAGAAAGGTATGCTCAGGTTAATGTGAGTGAACATTTAACTCTTGAGCAGAGGAGAAAGGTTCCGGAGGTGTTAGAAATACATGCTGATGCACTCACAGATAACCCGGAGTGTACTAATCTGTTAGAGTATGACATGACGATTACTGACCCTACACCTTATGCGAAAGGACAGGCACTCAAGGATGAGATTGACTATCTCCTAAAAGAGAAAATCATTTCAAAGTCTGAATCTCCCTACAGCTCAAGTGTGGTGCTATTAAGGAAGCCTAGTGGTGAACATAGGTTATGCATTGACTTTAGGAAATTAAATGCTATCACTGAATCTCAGGTAGACCCATTACCTGACACCAATCAGTTGTTTGCTACATTGAGTAAGGCTCGGTATTTTTCAAAAGTAGATCTAAGCTAGAGATACTACCAAATACCAGTGAAACCAGAAGTTAGGAAACTGTTAGCCTTTAGTACACCGGATGGACATTACGAGTTCCACGTACTCCCATTTGGTTTAAAGAATGCTCCAAGTATCTTCTCCAGAATGATGAGGAAATTATTTGAACCATTACAAAATCCTCATATCACTAACTTCATGGATGATATTTTGATTGCTACCACTACATTCGAGGAACACATAGTACCGCTCTCCATGTTGTTAGGTAGACTGAGAGAAACGGGATTGACAGCACGTCCAACTAATTGTCATATTGGATGTGAGAAACTTGAATTTTTGGGTCACACTATCTCTACAGGGCAAATGTCTCCTGACCCAAAGAATGTAGAGAAAATGAGAAAAGCACCAAGACCACAAACTAAGAAGGATGTAAGATCCTTTGTGTCACTGTGCGGTTTCTATAAGAAATATATACCCCATTTTAACTCATTGTGCGCGCCATTAACCGACTTAACCAAGAAAGGACAGCCGGATAAAATACAGTGGACCGCGCAGTGTGAAGATGCTTATACAGAGTTGAAAAATAAGCTGAAAAATAAACCTATCCTTGCCCTTCCCGATCTCACACAAGAATTCGTACTAACAACGGATGCTAGCAATGTAGGCATCGGAGCAACATTACTACAGCGGGCAGACACACCGCCACATATGCTACTACCAGTAGCTTTTGCCAGTAGAAAGCTAAATACAGCTGAAAGAAATTATTCTACGGTCGAACTTGAATGCCTCGCTTTGGTCTGGTCTATCAACAAATTCGCCCCTTTTCTTTACGGGAAACACTTCATTGTGGAAAACGATCACCAGCCTTTGATATTTTTAGCGGTGTCTAAAAAATTAAATTCACGACTTTTAAGGTGGAGTTTACTTTTATCTCCATATTCGTTCAATGTGAGATACATTCCAGGACGAGACAATCTTGGACCCGATTTTTTAAGTCGTCATCCTATCAAAGGAGATATAGAGAGACAGAAAAGTAAGGAGAAACTGCAGCATGTGTTACCAAAAAGTTAACCGTGCACGCACTGTTTTAAAGAAGAGGGCTCTGTAGCGAGATTTGGTACCACTTCCTTCGTTTGTAAAAAAATGTGTAACGCGACACACACACACACACACAGCGCAGGGGCAACGCGGCGGGTCTTGCTTTGAAGTTTAAAAGTGGCTGAAAAATTTGCGCTTCGTCTAGCTGACCAACATTGAAGAAGGTGGGAAATGGCGAATATATGAAACATGACCGACCTTAAAATATGGCATTAGCTGGAAAGAGAATCTAAATCTACAAGAGCAAGCCTGGTTGTAAGACATTTAAATAATAATAATTCACCAAAGGAGATAGAGTATGAATGATATCCAAAAGGATATTCTTCTTCTTCTTCTTCCTCGTTCGTCCTGAAAAGGACGTTGGTTGCATTGTGTCTGTTTACGCCGGAGCTGTGATATCTGCACCTTTCGGTCGACACATCCGACTTCAGCACGGCAGTTTTTGGGACCGGGTTTGCCTTCCCTCTGCGATCCCTACTCTCTCAGCCAGACTGCAGTGATGCAGACTGTTTCCAGGACCACCACGTGGAGGTGGAGTAGGGTCTTAGTCAGCTCTGCTTCGCTGACTCTGATGCAAGCAGTCAAGCTATGGGTCGCTGACTGCATTCTCTATTGCTGCATCTTTGGGTCCGGATATTATTCAAATGTAAATAGTTTTAAAAATAATTGATATTTTTCATCGTCATCACATCTGCTAAATGTTAGCTCATAATCTTTAAAAATTTATTATAACTACATACCTAAACGGATTTCGATAAAACTTGGATAGAATGAAAGCCTCATATGGGGGAAATGAAAGGATACCTAGGAAGGAAGGAAAGAGATAAGTGTGTAGTGAGAAGAAGAGAAAACAAGTACAGAAAAAGCACAGATCGCCTCAAACTAAGAGATTAAACGAAAATCTTAGCGGTGCTTTCTCGTACGGGAGCGTCGCCCAAATATAAGGACACATCGGCGCGTTTAAGATCACACACACCAAATCCAGAAGCCAGAATGAGAAACTGGAAGACAGTATCTGCAAGAAAAGTTCTTTTTTCACGCTGCATGCAGGGCAAATAGATTTCAACCAATACAGCCTCACCGTGCGCTTATTAATCCTAAGAGGGTATGTAAGTTTATTAAAGATATGTGTGACTAATATCAATTTATTTCAGATTTTGTTTACGATTTGATTGTATCAGACATAATAAAAAGGGAATGACGCTAACGAGAGATAACCTCCACCGGCATTGTCAGGAAGCATAACCATTAATTGGTTAGCCAAATATATCATGGCTAGCTCTTGCCTGGAAGCTTACGACATACCAGCAAGTACATAAGTGACTTGGCATCCATAAGTGGAAGGCAAAGGTTATATCTTACCCATGTAACATAACATGTGATTTATTCATGTATTTTGTTATTTTCTGCCCAGTGGACATTATCTTATCATGCTATCTCTGTAACATACTACCATGATTAATTCATTTATATACAAACACTGAAGACATGGTCGCCTCATGAACAGCAGTAGTTCATGAGATTGTTGGAACACCCTGGCCACCTATTACCTTTTGTTCCAGGTTTTATTATCGTTCTTGATCGAGTTTATGATCGTTCCTGATCGCGCTCATGTTCGAGTTCGTGATCGAGTTTAAACTAAAGACTTGAGGACCTTTGATCCTGCTAACTGAAGCCTAGTGGTCAAACAATCTTCAACACTTTAGTCCCCCGTAGTTGTAGGGCGGGTTGAAAGAAAGTCTTCCTGATCATCAGTGTGTCTCAGGAACCTCGAACAAACACAAGATGAGTTTTTTTGTATCCCATCCAACAAACACTGTGAGCAGTTTCTAAAGCTAATGTTAATGATGATAACAGCTAGAGGCTAGATAGCAAGATATATCAAAAATATACTGTGACAGACTTTTATAATTTCATTGGAAGATTCATCCAAGATTTTTTACTATTATTTATTTTAATTTGTAACTATAAATAATCATACATTTTACCATCTTCCAACGCCCATTTCTTATTACAAAGATATATAGATGTACATAATAAATTATGAAATTGTACTCATTTGACTTATTACATTTTTAACTGTTAAATTTTGAGTTATTTTTTCAAATTTAATTATATTATCACATAGGGTTACTATAGCGAAAGTGGCACAGTATACTTCTAAGCCTAAATCTATAGTCCAGCTCAGAGTATTCACAGCCGTAACTCAATTGTGATACCAGTGCACTTCTCTGGTACTGGGACTTCATACTTTCCGGAGAGAGATTCTACTTCTTCTCTACCGCTATCATCACACAAGAAAAACCTTTCGCTACAATTGTACTTATCATATTACGCTTCCTTTAATATCCTTTCATTTGTTCCATATATCTGTAACAGAATGTATCTTAGGACTGAGTATTTGGCAGAATGGTGGGAGAGGGCTGGGCCGTAATTTAAATATCTTTCAAATGCTTTCTCTCGAAATCATTTTCCATACCCACAGATCTACTAAATTATCCCTTGTGCTCTATAAATGGATTAGGATCTACCTTATGCGACTCCAGATCTAGCTATACTGAATGAGACTGAGATAAGTTTTGTGTACCAGTTTACCAGAAACTGAAAACAAAATGTTCAGCTCTCATTGCAGAAATAGTTGCCCCCAGTAACCTCAACAGCCGACCAGAATTTCTGTTCAAACATTTCAAACACTATCGCGCCATTTATGATTTGTCGATATTTTGAAATGAACAGACAGTAAGTCCCAAGTAACTGAAAATTTCATACACCCGACTCTTCAAATATGAAACACAATCCATATTCGCTGTTCATTATTTCCGTTACTTTAAAACTCTTCCTTTGAGTTATTTTCACCTTTTTTTAAAAAAAAACATTGTTTTAGTTTATTATTTAAAAAAAAAAAACATCGGCTAGGTCTAAGTCGGCCAAAATTTTAAAGATTAAAATGTACAAATAAAGTGAGGTGAGTGCAGAGTTTCAGCTCTCTACTGTTGTAGTGAATTTCTAAATACAATATCTAAATTAATATATAACAATATCGGGCATAAAGGAAAAGATAAGAAAGTATAAAAGAATTTTTTTGCTAGAACTGTTGGTATCGCCTACGCCTTCATATTATTTGCTAACGAATAGCCGAACAAAACGGTACCCAAATTTTTCAAATTCGTCCTTGACATAATCACTCTTCCTAGTTCTAAGAAAATTGTGCCTAAAAATGCATTGTGAAACGAGGAGGGGGCAAGGCTCGATAACACGCAAAGCACGTCTCAATTGGTTCTAAGTCTACAACCAACTAGCACGCTTTGCCTTAGGGGTTTCCCCAAAATACGAGGAAAAAGTTAGAACATGCAGACAACTCGTGTCACAAAAACAACCTTAGCTCTTATTTCAAAAGACGTAATTATCACGTAAATAGAGAAGACAGCACATGGAAAAGAATTGAACGTGTAGTAGACAAAAAAAAACACTAACTTAGAAAAAAAAACTCTGTACTTCTGAACCAAGCCAACTAGTCCCATATAAATTGTATATTCGTGTACCTTAGGACTTGCTGACAAAGAATATGGTAATAGTTACGCAAATAGTCCATTAATTAACTAATTATAGCCATAATACTATAGTGGACCCGACCAGACTGTCAAGTAAAGATCATGCCTGCTTGTAATTTTTTATGGCATGTTTTGAAAAAACGACTTTGGGTAAATGAGGTTAAAAGCTACGGGATATTTGATTGGTTGGATTTTAAAGGAAGGCGCAGTATGATTGGTTGACCTAAAACTAAAAATATATTTGCCTTGGAACATATTGAGAGTTGTTATTTGAAACGAGAGATTCAAAAATAAAGGTAAACATGGACCCATTGGACAAAGCAGTAGATATCGGTACGAAACGGGGACTATTCACTGCCATTTCAAGAAAATTTTGTGTAAAGCAAGATGGATGAGAGCAGGCGGAGAAATTTTCTAACATAGGAAAAGCCTGGACATAGGGCAGATCGAAAATGTGCCATATTGCCTAGTCATCGTTTAACTTGTGTTATTTCCTTGCATTTGTGGTAAGATTGATTTTCTTAACATTTTATTTAAAATAAAATTTGAATGTGAAATACTAACATACGACTGTAAGTAAGTGAGTCTATGGCAGACTCAAAACAGAGTCTAGAGATTGATCCAGCATATGAAAGACTATCAGAGAGGTGTAGACCAACTAAATTATATAGGATTTTCATCAGGAGCATAATACCTATCCTACTGTATGGACAACAGATTATTGCTGGAATTGCAGAGGCGTTGTAACTATTAGGGGAGAGGAATACTGGTATACCTGGTCACATCAAAAGAAACTGGTGAAAGGGATTGTCGGAAAGAGCTGATCTTGCATGTTTGTTTGTAATGTGCCTGTACTGGTTGTTGAATAGTAGTGTAGGCTGTTGATTACGAAGGAGGCATATCCTTCTAATTTCAGAGGGTTTTGGTTGCTGTCAATAACTGGTGCCAGACTACAGTGGGCCGATATATTCATGCCACAGTCTTGCCTTTTTCGGAGACAACTGTAAACCACCATCATTCTTGAAGAAGTGGGAGCTAAAGGTTGTCGTTCAGCGAAGTGCAGGAAGATTCCTACCTCATATTACCACGTTAGGTGCATGTTTCGGCACCTGATCGCTCAACAAACATTATATCAAAATAAAAGACTGAGAATAGTGATATAAACATTCCATCAGTGTCCATAAAAACTTACAAACAACATGCAGAGATGATGATAGTAAACAATCAACCAGTGTATACTAGAAGTCACCTCAGTTAAACAATACAACTACACCCTTATATAATAATATGTGTATTATGGTCAGAAGATCCATTATGTAAATTGATTGATGTAATTAATTTCTATGATTTCACTTTGATTGTCAGTCCTGATTCCAAATAAATCAGATTCAGGACAATAAATTGAAAAACCTTAACTTTCAACCACTGACTTACTAAAGATAGTCTTTTAAAGTGTAGTTTGTATGTGATTGTCGTGGTACTGTTGTGTTGTATTAGATAATAAAATAATTTGTGTAATTGTTTATATGTTTAGTTAGTTAATGCAACCTTACACTAACATTTCATAACCCTAGACACCAAACGTAGTCATCTTATAGTCTATCTAGAATAAGTCTGAATGAGATCATAGTGGTGGTAGTAGAAAGGGACCCTGGAAATTTACTCTAATATTTATTATATTCAGGGACCTTCACAGCTGACCTCATTCAGTACACTAAGATTTCTTAACAACAAACTGTATTAACATCAAACCCACCACAACTGTGAGCAAAACATTTAGTTTTTAAGCGTCGAAGATTTGAAACACGACAAACATAAACGCTCAGCTGATCTTAAATGAAGTTTTTTTTTTTTTTATAATGAGATGTCACTGAATAAATAACATGACACAGCTAGGCTTTGAGGATCATGGAGATAAAAAGTCAAAATAAATGTCTTTTTATGATAATCGGACTATCTTCCATTCCAACATTTCAGCAACAAAATTGTTTTTTGAAAACTAAAGAAACGTTCGAGTGGAATATATCGATGCAATGCGATCGGCGCATTAATCAGTATATGGCTTCTTTAGGTGCAAAAATCTTTACCGTCGAGTATGTATAATATGTGTATTGAGTTAGGGTTATGGTTAGGATTAGGGTTAGAGTTGGGGTTAGGTTTAGGGTAACCCTAACCCCACACCGCAACCCTAACCCTAAACCTAACCCCAACCCTAACTGGTTACGAAAATACATTATACGAGTATTATACATACTCGACGGCACTAAAGGTAAAGATTACCCAAAAACCATTGCCACAAGCTTTTATTTATCTCGACTCTCTCTCTCTCTCTATCTCTGTGTCTCCCTCTGTGCCTGCGTGTGTGTGTATGTGCGTGTGTGTGTGCGTGCGTGCGTACGTGCTTGCGTGCGTGCAGCCTAGAGTCACTAATGCAAACCCCTACGTCAACTGCATAACACGTATGACAAGATCTGTAATGTGGAACTGATGACAAGAACCAGACAGGTGCAGGTGAAACAAGAGATTGAGAAGAAGACGCTAGCTTACTATTAGGACACACTGGGGGTGGGGTGGGGGGGGAGAGAACCTGGTGGTAGCTTTACCAGGCAGTCCTTGTTCTGGAATCCACATGGTAAGACAGACAGACGGAGACGAAGGAACACAGGGAGAAGATAACTGGAGACAGACATGAAGGGATGAAGAAGGGATGGAAAGACTTTAAGCTGATGGCACGTGACAGGAAAAAGTTAGTTGAAGGCCTATGCTCCTCGTGGAGCTAAAGATGAATGAATGAATACAAAAATAGTTAACCCGCAGTACAAACCCACATGGATAATCACCACCCAGGGGAACTCGAATGGAAAGGAATATTGGATGAAATTATGAGAGACGAAGACAACACAAAAATTGACAACAACAAATATAAGACTGATAGTGAAATTATCTCGAAACCTTCCTTCAGATTATTGAAAACATTGTCAATGAGCATTACAACTGTGGTTCTCCCATTCATAAGTCCGTCCAATGACATCTGCTCATCGTATCTGTTACTATGGCAACAGACAACAACCCTGCATCTGGCTAGATCAGGCTTCCAGTAAACATAGCATAGATAAGGTATAAGGGTATGCCTGCAAGTGCAGAGAGGACAGCACGTGAACCTACTTGAACACAAGATAGCAACTGTAAACAATACTACAGTACAGGTAGTGGTCACAGTTGTTGGGGATGAAAAAAAAGGGAGGGGGCTGAACTTGACTGTCATGAAGATATAGTCCTGTGGGATATGAATGAGGCCAGAGAAGGAAGCAGGAAGAAGTAACTGATGATTAAATAGAGAGGTTCAACACCGGGAGTTTATAAAAGTAATGAAATTAAATCTGCAGGACATCATCATCACCCTTTAGGTTCCCGTTATACACCCATTGAGGCATATTGTGAATCACCCTTTAACTCCCCAAAAAGTATAGGCCTTGAACAAAAGTTTGTCCAGCGTTCTTGTCCAGTGTTGTTGTCCAGCGTTCTTGTCCAGCGTTGTTGTCCAGCGTTGTTGTCCAGTGTTCTTGTCCAGCGTTCTTGTCCAGTGTTCTTGTCCAGTGTTCTTGTCCAGTGTTCTTGTCCAGCGTTCTTGTCCAGTGACATCAGCTCGATGTCCTTCCATATCTTTTTCGTCCCTTTCATATCTCTCTCCATTTCTCTTCTCCGTGTGTTATTTAGTGTCCCTCTACCTTTCCTACCCCGGGGATTTCAGAACAAGGACTACCTTGTAATGCTATCAACAGATTTTCCTCAATGTGTGTCTTATCCATTTCTAGTGTCTTCTGCTTATCTTTGTTCCATCGGCGCTTGTCTGATTGTTGTCTGGTTCTTGTCTGATTCTTGTCTGGTTCTTGTCTGGTTCTTGTCATCAGTTCCACATGGGTGGTCTTGTCATACTACTTCAAGCCTTATATTCTACGCAAGCCCTCACAAATGAAATTTGATTATTGTTTCTTGTGGTTCTCCATGTTTCACGGCCGTACAATAGGACTGACTTGGCATTTGAATCGAAAATTCAGATTTTTGTATTGGGTTGGATTTCTTTTGATCTCCATACATGTCCTAAAGCAGTGAAAGCTCCTCTAGCCTGATGCACTACGTTATGCAAGTGGCCTATAACGATATGACTAACTAACGCAATTAGTTGCATAGAAAACGAAAGAAGAAAATGGCCAGCATACATCTCGGACTTAGAAAATGAAAAAAATAAGAACCATGAGAAAATTGTCTCGGCTCTTTTTTTCCAACCACCCCCATCCCCCCTCCCCACCCCCACCCCCATCCTTTTTCGCCCCCTAATTCACAACAGAGCTGAACTTTCCAAACTTCCTACCTTATTCCCTTTCGTCACAACAAGCACCACGCCGCGTTATCGCCGAAGTCGAGTAGCTATATTCCATACTCGACATGGTTATGTAATTAGTTTATGGCGGCTTATAATTACAGTCATAATCCCGTTATCCTAAAATGTGACCCTTTACATACAACGTCCAATGTTGTTAGAGACCAAATACCGAACCTTAACGAATACAGCCAGACATGAAATGTTTTGATGTTCAGCAAAGAACAGTCGCTAAATTTTAGACGTTGTTTACGTTGTTGTTGTTTTTGTTTTTTTAAGTTCAAAGAACTAATTTCCTTATGATGAGCTTTTTATTTACAAAGTTCATTAATTTAATTAAGTTTAAAATACAATAAGACAGTTACTATCAAAGCTATCATATTTTATAACTAGTGTAAAAGCCCGTCATAAGACGGGGATTAAATTCAAAAGCACCAATACCTAACGGCAATTTTACTTATTCAAAAGTGTTTTTTTTTTAAACCACTGTGCATCACCACAGTACACAAACTACGTAGCAGCAGCGAGGATCCCAATGTGTGTATATGGGATCACACATTCTATAAATATATTTTTGTGCACACCGTCATTTGCGCATTCTTCTTTGGTAAGTGTTATTTTCTGGATAGTACATATAAGGGAAAAAATACAATTAATGTCTAACTTTCAACCAAAGTTGCATCCCTTAGCGTTACGCACTGACAGAAAAAGCTGGGATTTTATATATAGGATTTTTCATTCACACAATATACGGAGCATGGAGTCACCATGGTAGCTGATCCCCTTGCAGAAAATCTGCGCTAAGCATACACATGTTCCTGCAGCAGTGCTTTCTCTAGCAATATGTTTTACATGATGAGAATCCCCGTGCAGTTTCCGGAGATCTCTGACGAAATAAAGATAGAATAGGACTATTGCACCAACAGGCATGTCGTACAAGGCGACTAATATAAGGTTGTGCATGTGGCTGGCAACTTCATCATTATCATAAGGCGCTGTAACGAAATCAGTTGTGCACTTTTCATAACTGTCGTTCTCTCCAGCAATATCACTTCTTCATTTTCCTCACCGATCGTCCTTTTATTTGGCATATTTTATGCACTTACAATCTTTGCTCTGACCACTCCCTAGACGTGTTTACGTTTTGCCAGGTGAATCGTAGTAATACAATGCTAATTAGACAGGTCAGCGGGTAATACTTTATCACTTAAGTCATCTAGCCACCTTTGATAAAGTCGGTCATTGTTGACACATTTGGTCTCGCCCGATCGACGAAAAGAAATCCGTCTAGGAGAAGCACGCATAAACACAGGTGATATATGTAATCGCTTCCGCTGGACCATCTTTGTATCACTATTACCGATAACCTGTCAGAGGAGACAATATGGGCGGAAGGTATTATTCAGGAAATAAGTTCACCGATGTGTTTATGAGTTTGTACAAATACTATTTGGGCGTCTTTATAACTTAAAAGAGAACCAGTATTTATAAATACAAGGACTCTATATTTAAGGAATCAGAATCAAGTCATGAGAGGAATAATAAAATTTCCAAGACCAGTGTTCGAAGCATCTTATCAAAGTGCTGTGTCCATACATTTGTGCAAGGAGATTGTATTTCCCACTGGGGTAATTTATGAACATATATTTTAAAATGTGAATTGTGGCATGTCTGTACTTGCTAACTGGTTATACCAGTCACTGGAGGCTGACAACGTCAACATATGAAAATAGTTTAATCATAAACCACTACAGCAAGCGCTGGTGGTGGCTTCTTGCTAGTCGTGCAGAAAACCGACAGCAGAGGTGACCCCAGACTTCGAATAGAGCAGTGAGAAGTGATAATTAGATGTCTATAGTGTATGTTATAATTTTGTGAGATATATGCACCCTGTTAATTGTAATTCAGGCAAGCTATTGCCCTCGCGCTGCCCAGATATATTTTCCTAATTTAAGTGACCAGAAGAATAACGGTGATTTCTAATCATATTCCCCGAGTTATACTGTGTTTACTCAGGACGAATAATTATTCAAAGAGGCTAAAACATTGGTGGGTGGACAGCGATACAATGTGCCTATTAGTTTGCAGCCCACAAATATACTAAGCAGAGGCTTTTGCTCTTTTTTTCCCTAAAGTTCGTGTTTCGAAGCTATAAAACGGTTCTGAAACCCGACCAGTCTGAAGTAAGAATCTTTGCCACTATCTTTGTGATTCAAGAGCTGTGTTCGACACCAACTTCCTACAGTGGAACGTTGTAAAGACACTCATCTGGACATTAGGAGTCAAGTTCATCTAGAAGTTTCTAGAGAAGAGTCTTCATTAAAAAAAAACTGTCAACGATCCATTGCATTACACAGCAAGCTAAGTATATTGTCACAGGCACGCAACGGACACTAATAACCATCAGTTCCCACTTAAGTCTCAGTGAAGACAATTTTTTTTAAACCTTAATACCATCTTCATCCATGTTTATTAAAATTTGGAAATACACATATATTTACAGCCATAGAGCCAAAATTAATTATAAGAGGAATTTCGCTGAATTAACTCAGCTGGGGGCTCGAACAAGCCAAACCATTGTTTATAACTTCACAAAAGGTGCCGGATCAGATATAAGTTAATAACACTGTGCCATATGCAGCATTCTTCTTGACTATTGAATGATCTTGTGAATACCCCCTTGAGATAGAAGTCATTATCCTTCTATCTACAACTCTGCCGAGAGTAATCTTATGCGAAGGTAGACACCTTTGATGACCCATTTTAGATCCTCTTGAGATTTGGCCACTGGTGGACCACTACTGCCGAGGACAGGGGAGGCAAATCCCGTGACTATCATTAAGCTTAATTATACCGGCATTAACGATCAAATACCAGCACTGCTATAAACATTGTCAATATTCAAATTGTTCATGTGTTCCCAACCTGGTATACGCGAACACCCATAGGGTACTGAGAAAAAAATCAAGGGGGTACGAGGAATTTTTGTAAATAGCTATATTAAATATACACCAAAAGTAGTTGTGTTAGTAAGAAAATACAAAGACATTTGAATGCGAAAAAGGTCAGAGGATTGAAGTGCTATAACTAGGAGCAAAGCACCGTGAGATGGCCAGGAAATAGCTGCCAATTATTTAAAACACTCTATTAAGAGCGTTATAACACAAGGTAATCTTGTTATCAGAGTATGTTCACCCATCATACGAGTGTTTCAGCTCTTTCATCTCCTTTACATTATGTGGGGGTCGGGTGGATGCACTTTGGTCATGGCTCCCAAATTATCAGCCTCCTTTTGTTTTTTGTGTGCTTGGAATCGAGCCACTCCACCTTGATTGCAACGTCAAAATTCCCTCCTGGTATTCATTCTGCCAACTTGAGACATTTGGGAAAATAACAATATGTTGTATATGTTACTACCCTGCATTCTGTGGCCCACTGTACATTTATTCTTGACTGTCCCTTCAGGCATAATTGTTTCAGTATATCAGTGGTGGTTTCTCCATCGATCTGCCATAACGGTCCACAAATGGAGACCAGAGAGTTATAGTAAATAATGAGTTTATAAAATGTAGTAACCTTTGTTCAAGAATTACTCTTGACATTGAAATGAATAGGGAAAATGACTCATTATGTTTGCACATTGTTACGGTATATGATATTAACGCCGTCTGCTAAAGGTTACCAGACGTGCAATTATAAAGGTTAAGACATTTAATATATTGCGATAGATGTTTCAATTAATGAACGCTTTATACACGATCGATTATGACGTGTATAGCGTTGTTTAGGACACAGTCGGTAACTAAGAAACGCTACCCTTTTCACATTGACCGTCAAGCTGTTAAGACGCGTCTGACTCTCCTTCCAATGTTGGGCATGGTATTGCCATACAGATATATTTTATGCAAGTACGGACATGGGTCAGTCCATTGCTATTATGAAGATTTGAAATGATTAAAGGTCAGTACGAAAGTAAAAATTAAGGAAGGATGAATTACAGTCCATAGTATTTGATTTTGCCAGACTCATAGACTCACTGTCGGCCGTTGGAAAACCCCAACCGCGCGTGCATACAGCTATGACAATCTGCATACAGTAATTTGATTATTGGACAAGGACTGATAGGATATCTACATATCTATGCCATATATTTTCAAGTTATAATATGTACCTTTGTGATCAACATGCATGAATCGTTTTGACGTGTAAACTGTATTAAATGTTGGTGGACTCAATGGAACCGACTTGTCACATCAATCGTATTCCAAGTCATTCAATTATTGTTCAGAATCTTCCACCCCTGCATTCGCGTAATCTTACATAGAAGGCACGATACACGATCACTCAAGAATATCAAGAAGATAAAACAATGGCCAGACATTTATAACTGTTTTATTAATATCACATGGAACATTATTCAGAGCTAACCAAACCACGCCTTGCAACAGACCACTTCCACTTGCAACAGTGGTGCCCGGTGTCTGGGGACGAGAAAAACAACCAAAAACAAAAAAAATTTTTTGAATGACTTTCGAAGGAAATATTTACGATCAGTTTTCGATCACATGATCCAGCTGAAGATGACGTGGAACACAGTCTAATGCCTAACAACGCGACGTCACTGAAGTTCGTGTAGGTGAAACTATCGGAGAAACTGAAGTCGTTCTGTTAAGCCTAACCAAGGGAAAAATAAGTCATTTGAAGCAGACACAAGAAATGGACTACAGGAGCAGACAGTCAGGGGCTTTAGCCTAGCTGTTGACGACCGCTAGCACTGATCGAAGCAACGGGAAAGATAAGTCTAGCTGTTTAAATTGTCGTCATTGCAAAACCGTAATACTGAGTCCATTTTGCTTTGATTAGGCATGTCTATGTATTTTCATGTATATATGTTAAATTTGTTTTCCATCGTATGTATTTGTTGTTAATTCGTGGGCCGGTTGGAGAGGGAACTGAAATCTCTGGGAATGTCGCGAACAGCTGACCACCTAGATTTCAGTCGTTCTTAGGGAACTTAAACGATTGCATTTTTGGAAGCCCATTGAGGTTGCCATTGGACAGTCTGTCCAAATCTGCTACCGTTTGACAATTTGCGTTAGCTGTACTGTCCCGTAGATAATTGGTGTATTTTATTCGTATTTAGTTAATAATTTTGTTCAGTTCTGTACCATGTTCGTTACTATTTCGTCCATTCTCCTCTGACTATCATTTATTTTATGATTATTAAATTTTCGTCCGTTATGAGTCCTGTGACGTCATCATTTTTCGCAGTCATTTTTTTGTGTGTGTACCTTGAATATTCAGTTGACCTCAGGTCAGACCTTGACCCTTCATTTGGTCTGTGACATTTCCGCTTATTTTATTTAGTTCATAAATTCATTTTTAATTGTGAAAATGTCTTGTTTGCGTCTTGACATTGTTTGTACCCTTTAGTTGCATCATTGCTTGTCTGTCCTCATAATATATATTAATATTACATTAATAATATGATAATTATATGCAATAATACACTTGTAATTTAATTTAATTAATTTTTTTTGATAATTAAGATTAATATGGGACATTGCATAATTATGCAGTGATAGTCCAAGAAAGTAGCACTACAATTTATCATAGATGCCTAGGGCATAATAATATAATATATATATTGACAAAATAAACTAATCTTATATCTACCTTTGAGGTAATAGACCCATTGTATATTATTTAATATACTTTTCTAGTACTAAGAGAGTGACTTAGTACATTGAATAATATAATTACTAGGAATTATACCCAACATTATTGGATATTGAGGTTAATTGGGTGATATAATTACATTATATTTAACAGATATCATAACTATTTATGATATAGTATTATTTAGATACAATATTGTTACAAAATATTGTCTATTAGGTGAACTTAAACATTAAGTTCAATACTATTGTGATTACTTATATTGAATATTTCTAAGTTGAGTAAGTATAATAATTACTCTGAAGCTACTATTGACTATTTTAATCAGTAATTATCAATAATTACTACAGATAAAAGTCAAAATGCTTACTATAGACCATTTCGTTAAAATTGGCCGTGATTATGGCTACAAATCTCAAGAACTTCGTCAGTTTGCTGAATCAGAACTAGAAAAATATGAAAGAAAGGATGCTCAACGTGAAAGAGAAGAGCAAAGAACAATCGCCAAACAGGAAGAAGAGAATAAATTGAAACGAGAGGAAATTATTTTACAACAAGAAATGGAATTGGCGCGTATTAAATTGGAGACAGCAAGATTACAAGCACAAAGTGCTGATGCAAACCAGAATAATAACGCACAAAATGGATCATCATCCAGCCAACCTAAACATTTCTATAACTTTAAATTACCCATTTTCAACTTGAACGTCGACGACCTTTCATCGTTCCTGGCACGGTTTGAACAGACTTGCAAATCTAACCATTTGCCTGAAGAGTCATGGGTACTCAAGTTAAATGAATTCTTGGTTGGAGAACCACTGACAGCTTCTCAAAATGCTGACCCATCAATAGCAAATAACTACGGTGCTATTAAGTCCTTGCTTTTACGAAGATTTCACCTGGACGAGGAACACTGTAGGTTGAAATTTAAGGGAATTCTACCTGAATCTCCAAGGGATTTTGCTGGATTCATTGCGAATATACGCAATACATTTAATAGATGGGTTGAACTGGCAGAAGTCAACAAATCATACGACAAATTAGTTGATTTACTACTGCGGGATAAGGTATTATCTTCAGTTAGCCAGCCATTTTTTGCATCAAAGACTTGCACAACACGGCAGTTATATTAATTATGGCCTTACAAATCTCTTACATGTCTCCAAAAAACTTCCTCAAAGACTCTGCACAAACACGGCACGTTATTATTAACTTATGGCCTTTTACAATATTCTCTATATGTCTCTCAGAAACTCCTCAAAAGACTCTGCTCTACAACACGGCAGTTATATCTATATTATGGCCTTAGATATCCTCTACATCATCTATCAATGTCTCAAACTCTCAATAGATGCTCAAACACGCACAGCCTCGGCCCTGTTATATTTAAGTTATCGGCCTTTCCACATCTCTATCATATGTCTCAAAGAACTTCTCATATAAAGACTGCACAATACGGCAAGGGGGGGGGTAAATTATTTAATTTATGGCATTACAATTGCTCTACATGTCTCAAACTCCCTCAAAGACTGAAACAAAACACGGCAGTTACATTATTATGGCCTTACTAACAAATCTCTACATGTCTCAGAAACTCCTAAGACTGCACGGCACGGCTGAGTTATATGTAATTTATTCGGCCTTAACCTAAGTCACTTCTCTACATGTACTCAAATACTCCTCCAAAGGACTGCTACAAACACGGCAGTTATATTAATTATGGCCCTTACCACATTTCATACATCCATGATCAGGCATTCACCTTAGGAAAACACCGCCATACACTTAGAAGAAAACCCACAGGGCTTGCGGTCCACACTGGTCTACGCCAAAAAACTCAACTACTTTCTGACAGCACACACTCACAGGGCACTCCACCTGTGAACCCCTGTCATGAGACTCTGTTGTTTTTAGAAACACTCCACTCACAATACATGCCGCTTAGCCGCGAGAGCTAATCACCCCCGGCTCAATAACACTACCGGATTAAATAATATCTCAACACTAGAGAAAAACTGCGTTCTTTCAACCGCTTTTTCTTAGTTAACTCTGTCTCATGATCTAGGAGTAGATATTTTTAACCAAATCGATTTCCTAAATCGGCAAAGAGATAGTTTAACCATAATTCAAAAATTCAATCCTGTCCCACTACATTACTAAGATTTTCTGCCCATTTGGAACCTTTCCTTAACATATTTTTCTACACCGCCCATGGGAAAAGACAAATAAAAAAAATAAAAAAATTGATTCTATCATTTTTTCCTAAAACAGTTACGTTCATCATAAAAAAATTAAGGGTGAGGAGCTATAACTCTCTAATTACATACCTACAAAAAATAAACTTTATGTTAAGGGGAAAAAAGGAATATTCCTATCATAAAAAATATCAACATTAAATGAAAAAAATAGAAAATGGAGCATCCTAACGTAATCGTCTAAGTACATCAGAATTAATCTAATAAAAAACCAAGTTACGTATATTGGACCCAAATGAAAACAGGATACAATCAATAGCAAGAGAAAGGGACAAGATCAAGCAAAAGAAAAGAATTGATCTATTCTAATGCAGTAAAGTAAGAAATTCAGAATATGAGTGGGGAAAAAAAATACCACGTGTTAAACAATTAAGTCAAACAAACTCTACACATATAAAATATCTAAATACCACCATTACATCTGGATACATTTATATCACACCATGTTAATTAACCCCTTAACAATACAAAGAATAAAAGTATAAGTGTCGAAAAGAAGAAGAAGTGCACAAATAGAAATTACATGTGAAGCGAATAGTATAGACACATGGGGGAGCATAAAACAAGACATTAACCAATACCGAAAAGATAACAGAAAAAGATGGAACGAAATGAAGAATAACCGGCAAAAGTCAGATAGGAAAAGCAAAGGACACGAATTGAACGAGAAAGTTCCATAAACCAATACATACTAATAACATTCTCAAGTTATCAAAACAAGGTATTTTGTAATCAATTAAATACAATCATAACACAGAAAATTGTGATGAAGAAAGAATTTGGAAATTAATGTAATATTTAATGTATACAAAAATCATAGAAGAAAGTTTGTATACTATAATATGACAATACATAATAAGATTTGGTTTAACTTTGGGTAAGTTTAAGTTTAAAATTTATTCATAACTAACAATAAAAATTTATTTATCTAGAGGGCTGACAATCACCGCAAACCCAAATAATTGGGGATTTACAGGTCGCTGGATCAAAAAGTTTTTGTTTGAACGTTATATTCCCACGCGATAGATAAAGAATTACATTCATATATCACAACACAACAAACAAAAAAAAACTTATTAGAGGAAAACCAATGTCAATGCACACAATATCAACCATAACGCACAGTCAAGCGTTGGGACCAGAAAAATTATTTTATAGTAAATGTTTTTGAAAACAAAAAAAATCATTTTTCCCAAATTTAAAAGTACAATGTAAAAGATTTTTTCGCAACGATAAGTTTACACCGAATAGCATTTCATATTTCAGTAAATTAGAGCTATAATTAATAAACTAATAAAGAAAAATTATTTCCAACAAAATTAATTGACATTTAAAAAATAAATCTCTATCTCTATGTAAACACCAATTCAATACACGTACGTTCTTATTTTCCATTCTAAATTTAAATAGCGTCTTCTAAAAAAAACGTCATGAAAAAACTATTTTGGTTGACAACATGGACTGTTATATACATACAAAAGTTTATAAATGTTATAAGTTAACAACATAATTTAATAGAGTATTAATATAATTATACTTTTCTCTAGATTCAGGTTATGTTTACTTGCGGTAAAAAAATCATGTGTTTCTGGGGGCTACATTATTCAAATTCTTTGAAATACAAAAAATTTTCAATTTAATTACAATCAGTAAATCGTTTCCAAAATTACATTTAACTGTAATGTTTACTGTTTATTATCAGAGTGTAACTGATATTTATTTATATTAACTCAATTATGGGATCAAAATTCACTCTAAAAAATAATTAACCAGAGACTTCTCTGAAGATTTGAACATTACCTTCGACTTAATCCACAGTAATTTTAAACTATGAGTTTGTTGCATTGGCTGGCAATCTTATCATCATTCCTGTAAAAAAAAAAAATATTAACTTCTCAAAAAAACACAGCTGCAAAAAAAATTACAAGTTCATACACAGTTAGTACCCTTAAAAACAATATGTAGAGGTTTGCTTATATGGAACTACGGCAAATTATTCTATTAGTCTTATGACTTATTAATGTGGAGATATCATCATTTTCCACCGCTTACATCATCAGGTTTGAAGAATATAGTTCGGGTACAAAAAGATGTTATGTTACCACATTATTTCAAATCATTAACACGTACAATATTCATCAAAATACATATTATAAGAATCACAAGAAAACAAATCTAATAATAAGATTAACAGAACAACTTCTTCATAAGAATAACACATGATATTTCGAAGTATACAATCGCCATAAATTTTACTATGCCTTACAATACAATTTAAATATTTAACTGTTCATAAATCAAAATTCTAAACTTAACAACAAAAATAAAATAATTAAAAATTCTCCAGCGGACTTGTAAAAATATGTCATCACGCCAACAAGTAACATATCCATTGCTCGTAGTTAGCACGGCGACAGGTTCCAAGATTGAACAGCTAGCACCTGAGCGCAGAAGGCGACCCATACTTTTTGACAGCTACCGTTTAAACATTGGGGAATGCGCTGAGTTTTACCGTAAAAAGCTGTGAATAAATACAAATGAAAAATATCATACCTTTTAATCAATCACTTTTAACTGAGATTTAATTAGGGTAAACGGAAATTCAATTCACACACGATTACCCAAACTCTGTGGCTGTGAACACCCTGGTTTCTTCACGACACCATCACTCTTCCATCATTACATGGTTACACAAACATGGGATGCTTAGGAACAACTTGACAATAGATGGAGGTCGTCCCTGCTGTATTCTGTAATAAACTTTTACACTTAACACAACGAGATGCTATCTCGACATCAAAATTAGAATAAGCAGTACCATTTCAATAGACGATTATTATTCTTATTACCCTGCTTATAAAAACATCTTAAGCTTCCGCTGAGGGAAAGTCACTCTGGCGATTGTGAAGTGAAATTTGGGGCAATTCATTCTGTTTATAAAAAACATTGCCATTTCCTCTATTGTGATCATTTGTTATTTTTATGAATCAAGTTAGCATTGTTTTTATTACTCTTTTTCCTTTGACATATATATATCTATTCAAAATGGGCCTTGTTTTCTTCCAGAAAAAATTTACTGTAAGACTCTTTAGTTTTTCCAAAATTTCTTACATTCAAAATTGTTTGATCTGTTAAAATTGCCTCTTATATCTTTGAGGACAAAAAAATTATTTATTTGCTGAGTTTCCTTTGTACTTTTCGCCCTCAGGGTTATTTCTCTTATGAAGACTCTTTTTATTTTTTACTCATGTTGGAATTATGCTTACTAATTGCGTCAAAAACTGACTGAGCTGAGTTTGACAAGTAGTAGGACTGACAGTATCTTTATTGCTCTGCACATTTATGGTCCTCATTTTTAGGACGGGTGTTAATAGTTTTATTTTTCTGCTGTCAACCTATGAAAAATTTCCATCAGCAGATAAAATGTTTGCTCTTATGAGTTTTGACCCGAATTTTTTTTTATGACCTTTCTTTTCATGATCAAACTGTTTCTGTAGACTTATCTTGGTTATTTCTGACGCCAAGAATCAGCATTAACAGCAATGTTGTCATAAAATTCGTGTGAAAATTATATTTTTCCCACGAAAGGATCGTTGTCCATTTTGTCTGACCATGTTCTGTCAGCAAAAAGTGTATGTGGCTGACTTTTTTGCAGTAGTGGCTTGTTGAAAAACAAATTTTTCTGTCTATCGCTGTCAACATGCACAGTAGAACACCTGTTCTTTATCTAAGAAAAAATCAAGAAGACCATCTACTCTCCTTCTAAGATTTTGTTTTATTTCAACCTGTTTATGTGAAAAATTTCATTCACTAAGCTTCTTATTCAAATTCTCAATTCTAGCCATCTTCTCTTTCTCAGCCTTTTTAACTCTTTTAATCTCTCTTTTCCTCATTGACTTCTTTATTTGTTCTCCTCTGTGTCAACTCTAGCTGTAGGTCCTTGCGTTCACTATCCTGGCTATTTATAAGCTCAATAACCCTTTCTGTTAATACCGCATCCTTTTCTTTAAGTTGGCGACCGACGACAATGTTATAGTTTTATAGACCAACAAGTGTTTTATTATAGGACTTTTTCAAGTTGCCTCTTTATCTTCCAACTGAGTTTTCAACTCTTTGATTTCGCTTACTGCAGACTTCAAACTTGCGTGCACCCCAGCAAGTTCCGAGTTTGATTTATCCAAATTTTCATCTGTGAGCTTAGCCAATTTTTTTCTGAAGTTTACTCTCTTCAGCAATATTCTTTGAACACTTTTTTCTTTCCTGTCTGTTGACTCTTACTTCCTCATCTTCTAACTTTTTTTCCTGATTGTCAGAGATGGCGTAGAAAATTAACGTGTGTATATTTCTTACTATATGATTCATGTTTAACATTCATTAGTGGTATGCAAAATGAACGAAGGTAAGTTAATAACCCATGCCAAATCCTCTGCCATTCTTAAATGAGGATGAGACTGAAAAATTGTCCCTAGCAAAATATCTTAGGGATACTCTTGACACATTAAATCAAAAATTTGTCATCATTACTTCGGCTTCAAGGGCTGGGCCTGTAAAATTATCATCATCTCTAGCTTCCTTCAATAAATATTCCAATATAGGCATCATATCACCAGGATCCCTATCAATATCTAGATCCATAGTAGTGACCTTATCTATCGACTTCACTGTACATGTACTCACCTATACATATTATTGAGGTTGGACAATTACCTTTCCAGCTCACAAAGCTAACTATTTGTCAAGAAATGAGATTATTTCTCAATTCTGTATCACCAATTCCTTTTTCTTATTGTACCTTTTTTCAAGTCATATTCATTATCAGGAAAGTCTTTATATGTCGTAAAGCCATAAATTACTCATGCATCAAATCCTATAATCTATCGATATAGATATCGACAATAACAACAACAGATATCAATAGAATAGGTAATGTGAAATTCAGGAAGACTCGACGGCATACATGAAGCAATACAATTCACACAATATAAAACCAACTTATCTTCTGAAAATGACCCCTGATCCTTTCCGCCAAGACACTGGATATCACAAAGATTTCAGATAAAACACTACCACTGCGGGAAGGCAACAGGAAACTTCTTTTCCCTCCAGGTACTCGCTTCAATATGATGTGTGCTCAACAATGGATCACAGTACATGACAGGAAACCGATATACAGCATACACCGCAAGTCTTGACTCCTCTGTAGTCGTACGATGTACACGGGACACCGTTGTATCATGACATCTTGAACTTGAGATCGTAGATAAACTGGCACAGGTAAGCCCCGATTATCGCAGGAATCAGTCCAAACCCGTACAAATGTTGGTAGAAATAGTGTTACAGTGTACTTGAACTTTCGTGACCACTGCAGACGTTGTTTTGGTCGACAGGCATGAAATACTAGCACGTATGAGGCGTGCGTTCTTTCTTAACTGCGCCACTCAGGCAAAACGCTAACCAGGTCAATATTTCTGAAGCACATGATATTTAGGCCACGCCTACACAAGGCTATATTTATGATATTTTGTTGAGTTCTCGTAGTTGAGAATTATCAGAAGGCCTTTCTTGCTACCACTACGACCTCACACTTAATTTTTTTTTTCTTAATGAATGTGGCTACGTAAAGTGTCTAGGGTAATGATGTGTAATGTGGTGTGTTAGTTATAAATACACCCACAGGCATTTAAGAAGACTAATAAGATTAACAAGTGTTAAAATACACTGAACTAACTCACGTGTATAAAGTTTTTGATATAATTATATTACATTTATTTGTTCTGGATCAAGTTTTATTTTGACCAGAACTTGTTTTAAAAGAAGGATTTAAAATTTATGAAAATTATGCATGGAATGTTACATAATAAATACAAAAGTGTACATATTTAAGTACTAGAATAGTTAGTTTTATTCAAATGTTCTGGTAGTCAGCTACTAGGGAGGATATTTATTGTCTGTGCTGTTTGGGGTGGTCTCATCACACCTGTCTATATTGACTACACCGTGTCCAGAAACTGGTGGGAATTTTTATGGGGATATTAGTCACTACCAATAGTTGGTGAATGTCCAGCAGACCAGAGGCTCACTCATCTTTTTGTAGCTCTGGTGCTGAAAACTTGCGGTCCCACCTCTCCGTGCTGGCGGACAATAATGGTGGTCTCTGTCACAAGAACTGCACAGATACACTCGAGTAAAGTCACCCACCGGATAGACTCTGCTTTGTTGTCGATAGAAAACTCACAGCTCAGATTAAGAATACATAACACAGAATTGCTAGCAAAACTCAGCTGAGCTGCTGGCTATAGTATGGCGTCCCTAAATTTATTCACTGTCTTTCATATGGGAACACACCACACTTTAAAATCTGTGTCTAACACTGAACAATTATTGAAGAATGACCCCAAATGCGCTCTGAGCGCTAATGATATGATTGTCTGTGGCCAATCACTGCCAAGGTTTATTTTTAATTTCAAATTTCTACACTAAAGTCATTTCAGTCATGCTTCAGTCAAGTATGGATGGTTATCTGTTAGTCTGTCCGTCTCTACTTGTGTTTCTAAAAAAAATGTGCTTGATTTTTGAAGCAACCTTTCTCTCCCCTTAAAATTTTGTCGTAAAAAGTTATATTTAGACACAGCTACCGCTCAAAAACCCTCTCCTCCATAATAAGTAACTTTGAACACCTGTTCCCAAGGTCGTGTTTTTGTGTGCAAATTGTGACACTTTTAGATTCAATATAGTCTAGCGATGATGTGAACTACACTGTCTTTTGTCATTATCTTCAATATTATCTATCCGTTTGTAAAATTAAGATCATATTAGTTCACTGCTCAGAATAGGCCATCCGGCCAGCTAATTTTTATATTCCTAACATTAATATTAAGAAAATTTACTTTTTAAATTTTTGTAATTTTCCTACCATCCGCGTTCTGCCGCTCAATTCAAATCAAAATCTTAGTATCGCAAAAGCGTCCATTTCCGTACCTCGTGTCAATTTGGGGGACGTGAATTTTTTTACTTTCCTCCATCCCCCCCAATTGCGTCTCCTTAGCCTTGCTACGCAATCTTTCCAGTCATATTTTTTCCTTTTTGATCCTCCGTTCCCCTCCTGTCTAGCAAGGCAAAATTTATAGAGGATGATGACCCGCGGTCTAGGCGATCATGTACATCAGCAGCTTACGCATTATGTTTTTTTTATCCTTAAATGTTATCTTTGGAGTATTTTACCGTTGTATCTCGGTCAATTTCACTACACATCTCCCCACTTGAAAACATGCCTATGGCAAGTTCCAAAACCAGCGATACACATAGGTAAAATTACTCCTCACGTCTGCCACTACTCTAATTTTGATCACAGGGGTGCCGACTGAGGAAATCTGCACCGACATTCAATTTGCCTGGGATATATTGGATACTGAACTGATATGGTTGAAGCAATAAAGACCACCTCAGCAATCTTGCGTTTTCATGCTTAGCCTGAGACAAGAACACGAGAGGCTGATGATCCGTCTCCACCACAAAAGTCCTACCATACAGATAGATTTGAAACTTCTTTATTGCCCAGATTAATGCTAAACATTCTTTTTCGCTTGTGGAGTATCCTTGTTCCGCCTTATTCAATTTGCGGCTTGCATAAGCGACTGGTTTCAGTTCCCCATCAGGTGAAGATGATCTTTGCAACAAAGCCCCTCCAAGTCCTACATTACTGGCATCGGTTCTTAAGACAAAGTCCTGTGTCAAATCAGGCAGTTTGAGAATAGGCTTGCTAGTGAGTTTTTCCTTTAACTCTTGGAACGCTAATTCACATTGTGCAGTCCAAATAATTTTATCTGGAAGTCCCTTGCGAGTCAGATCAGTCAGAGGAGCACAAATGGCGTTAAAATTTTTGATGTATTTCTGATAAAATCCGCATAACGACACGAATGATCGCACGTCCTTTTTGGTTTGCGGCCTAGGTGCTCTCTGCAGTTTTTCCAAGTTCTTAGGATCAGGGGTCATATTACCCTGATATACAGTGTGCCCCAAGAATTCCAACTCTTTGCATCCAATACAACATTTTGTTGGCCTAGCAGTTAAGTTCGCCTCCCGAAGTCTATCAAACAACATCTCCAGAGCTTCAATGTGTTCTTCAAATGTCTCTGTGGCGACGAGTATATCATCCATGAAATTCGTGATACATGGGTTATTCAGGGGGTCCAACAATTTTCGCATCATCCTTGAAAACACACTCGGAGCATTTTTCAGTCCGAATGGTAGCATATTGAATTCATAATGTCCATCCGAAGTGCTAAAAGCCAAATAAGGTCTCACTTCAGGCTTCACTGGGATCTGGTAATAGCCTTTACTAAGATCCACTTTTGAAAAGTATTTTGCCTTGTTCAGTCTGGCAAATAACTGTTTTGTGTCTGGTAATGGATCCACTTGTCCTTCTGTGACAGCATTCAGTTTCCTGTAATCTATGCACAGTCTGTGTTCCCCAGACGGTTTCCTCAACAAAACGACACTAGAACTAAAAGATGATTCACTGTGCGAAATAATCCCCTCCTTCAATAAATAATCTATTTCTTCCTTTAATGCCTTCTCCTTCGCGAACGGAATAGAATAGGCTCTCATACAGATTGGGTTTGAGTCTACCAGTTTCATGTCATACTGTAGCAAATTTGTATGGCCTGGTTTATCTGTTAATACATCTGTATGTTCCTCCAGAACTTGTTGAACTCTCTCCCTCTGATTTTTAGTCAGGTGCTTACTGACTTTTACCTGTGCTGCGGTTTCACAAGGATGTAATGGGTATTCATGTGAGGTGAGTGGTTCCTTTTGCATCTGGGTTGCAATAGCTAAGGTCAATAAGGGGGTGCTTTCCTGGAGTGGTCTGTCCAGATACTTCTTTAACAGGTTTACATGATAAACTTTTTCCTTCCCCTTTTTGTCAATTTTATAGTTTGTTCTAGACACCTTCTCTAGAACCGTATATGGACCTTGCCAACCAATTTGTAATTTATTCTGGCTTCCGGTAGTAAAAGCAGCACCTTCTCTCCGACTGCCAGTTCCCTGTCCTTTGCCTTCCTATTAAAATATGCTGCATGTTTCTTCCTGGCTTGTTTCAAATTATCATTTGCCAGTTTCCATCCAGCTTTCAAACGAGTGGTCAGTTCGTTCACGTATTGATACGATGAGGTAACAGTCTCTTCCGCCTTCTCATCTGTCCAGGTCCTTAATAGAGTTACATCTGGATCTTTAATTTACCATACTTATTTTTCATGGAACCCATCGGGTCCCGTCCCTTAGAAGCTCTATAATGAGGACTTTTCTTCCTAGAATCATCACTCACAAATCGACCACTACCAATTTTTCTCTGGGGTTTGTCTCCCCACTTAAGATTGTTTATGAGAGATCTTCGCTCTCTTGTCTGTTCCTCCAGTTTATATAAGTCTGACCGAGGGATTGTCATCCTATCCTGGGTTAAATTTCTTCTTTGTACTCTTCGCATAGCGGCCATGTTAATCCATTCAAGTGAAGACTGGGTGTGAAAAGGGGGCTCCCATTCCACTTTGTCTACCCGTGTATAATTAGTTTCCCTTTCAGGCCTAAAGTTGCCCCGTGGCGGTTCTAGGTCCTGCACATATTTTCCCTTTGTGGGTGTTCCCTCATGAAATACGCCACATGCTTCTACAAAGTTTTCAACATCGACATTTACGTCGGGCCAATAGTATTTTAGAGCAATCTTTTGGCAGATGGTACCGACTTTCTCATGGTCACCATCTTTTCCAACATGTAAGCTCCTTATCAAATTTGCCCTATATCTCTTGGGAAGAACTAACTGTCCGTGACCAGTGAATCTAGTTCCTGTCTTCCTGTATAATAATCTATTCTTCATGAAATATTCCCCCTTGCTCGGAGGTGTGTGGCATTTGGGCAATTTTTTAAAACAGGGCTTGAGTGTCCTATCCTCAGCCTGCGCCTTCCTCATCTCCTCTGGATGAGCATTTATAGGTTCACCTTCTTCCTCCTTCTTCTGTGACCTGGTCTGCACTGTCGCCATGATCACAGGTTTCTCGGGATTCCCCAAGAAGACGTATCTACACCCCAATATCAGAGGGTAGATTGGTTCATCTATCACTGCTGCTCTGATTTCTCCTTCCACATAGCGAGTTTTCACCGTTATCCTTGCGATGGGAAGTGTCATGAGTGGTATGTCCTTAGTCGCCCCTTGTATTTCCACTGTTTCTGTGGTATACTGACTTGGGTCCACTAGGCTAGACTTCACAACTGAATCATAATCCAAACCTGTATCATAAAGGCACCTTATGGTGACCCCATTACAAATAACATCTTCACAAACTGGGGGGTGATAAGGTTCCTGTTGTCCCTTAGGATTAACCTTTAATCTTTGCGTCCCCGACTTCATTGCAGCAATGTTTGAAGGTTTCCTTCTACAAAATTCGGTGTTATGGTTATCCTTCTTGCACCATTTGCACCATCTTTTTCCTTGGTTCAACGGTTTTCTTTCATTGAACTTTTGGTCATTGAACTGTGAGTTTCTGTCGCGATAGTCATTTCTTGGCCGCTCAAAATTTGTCCTACCCTTATTTCCCTGCTCTCTATTATCAAATTTATTAAATTGCTGTGGAGCTTTAAAATTGTCTATGTGCTTCTTCTTAGCACCACTTACCTCTGCCTGAGCTGCCTGATACCTCTCAGCAACATTTAAAATTTCCCCCAACTTCTCTGCACCTTGTTCCATGAGAAATTTTCTCATGTCTGGAGCCATGGACTCTCTCAATTGCTCAATCATGATCATTTCTTTAAGATCTTGGGTCTTCCCCAGAGCCGTCCATTTCTCCAAATAGGTTTCTAGTCTGGCAGAGAATTGGTGGTATGTCTCCCCAGACAACAGTTTGGCATTTCTAAATCTCTTACGATAAAATTCACCATTCTTCTCGTACCTTAATAACAAAGCCTGCTTTAACATGTCATAATTGTCTTGGTCTTCTCTGTTCATTTTGGCAAATACTTCATAAGAAGCACCCCTCAATCCCTGTGATAGCTTTAAACTCCACCTCTCTCTCTCTAACCCATATGTAGTAGCTAATAACTCAAAACGTCCCAGGTACCCCTCTATGTCATCGTCTTTCTCAACAAAATGGTCTAAATGAAACCCCATAGCTGAGTTTGAGGCTCCCATACTGGGCGTAGCATCTGAGGCAAAAGGGCTGGCACCATTTTCAGGGGCCGGGCCTTGTAATTCCAGCTCCCTTAGTCGTAATTCGTGCTCCCTCTGCAACCTTCTATCTTCTGCCTCCCTTTCGGCAGTCAACCTTTTTTTCTTTTTTATCTGCCTCCCTTTCGGCCTTTTTATCTTCTGCCTCCCTTTCGGCCTTTTTATCTTCTGCCTCCCTTTCGGCCTTTTTATCTTCTGCCTCCCTTTCGGCCTTTTTATCTTCTGCCTCCCTTTGCTGTCGTTTTTCTTCTGCCTCAATCTGCAGCCTCTTAATTTCTCTATCAGCCTCAATTTGTAATCTCTTTTCTTCAGCTAACCTGTCAGCCTCTAATTTTCTTTCAGCCTCTTTTTCTAATCTCCTTTCTTCCCGTTCAATATATTTATCACATTCAGTCGTTACGTATTGAATTAAAATTTGACCATCCATCCCCATCTCCTTCGCAGTGAGCACAGCAGCTGATCTAAACTTTGCTAGCTCTGCCATACTTTTTGGACAATATAATAATATACAAGATAAATCTCTAACCAGTAAATACACTAAGTACTTCTAATTACTATATGACTATAGTCTAACTAATTCTAACTAACCAGTTAACTAATTAATTATTACTGGCTGTGAAGATTCACCAACTTTTATCTGCAGGGACACTTTTAATTTTAAAGGAAATTTTACAATTTATTTCCCTACTTTTATTTCTCCCACCAGGAGATCCTAATTTTACTGTTGGGCTAATTATCCCTGGACAAGACCCCAATTTATGTAGTGGTGTTGATGGTATTGTATGATGGTGTTATTACTACATGTAACTTGTATGAGGCCAGCTGTGAAGGCTCCTGAGATAAAATGTGGTTGAGAATTATCAGAAGGCCTTTCTTGCTACCACTACGACCTCACACTTAATTTTTTTTTTTCTTAATGAATGTGGCTACGTAAAGTGTCTAGGGTAATGATGTGTAATGTGGTGTGTTAGTTATAAATACACCCACAGGCATTTAAGAAGACTAATAAGATTAACAAGTGTTAAAATACACTGAACTAACTCACGTGTATAAAGTTTTTGATATAATTATATTACATTTATTTGTTCTGGATCAAGTTTTATTTTGACCAGAACTTGTTTTAAAAGAAGGATTTAAAATTTATGAAAATTATGCATGGAATGTTACATAATAAATACAAAAGTGTACATATTTAAGTACTAGAATAGTTAGTTTTATTCAAATGTTCTGGTAGTCAGCTACTAGGGAGGATATTTATTGTCTGTGCTGTTGGGGTGGTCTCATCACACCTGTCTATATTGACTACACCGTGTCCAGAAACTGGTGGGAATTTTTATGGGGATATTAGTCACTACCAATAGTTGGTGAATGTCCAGCAGACCAGAGGCTCACTCATCTTTTTGTAGCTCTGGTGCTGAAAACTTGCGGTCCCACCTCTCCGTGCTGGCGGACAATAATGGTGGTCTCTGTCACAAGAACTGCACAGATACACTCGAGTAAAGTCACCCACCGGATAGACTCTGCTTTGTTGTCGATAGAAAACTCACAGCTCAGATTAAGAATACATAACACAGAATTGCTAGCAAAACTCAGCTGAGCTGCTGGCTATAGTATGGCGTCCCTAAATTTATTCACTGTCTTTCATATGGGAACACACCACACTTTAAAATCTGTGTCTAACACTGAACAATTATTGAAGAATGACCCCAAATGCGCTCTGAGCGCTAATGATATGATTGTCTGTGGCCAATCACTGCCAAGGTTTATTTTTAATTTCAAATTTCTACACTAAAGTCATTTCAGTCATGCTTCAGTCAAGTATGGATGGTTATCTGTTAGTCTGTCCGTCTCTACTTGTGTTTCTAAAAAAAATGTGCTTGATTTTTGAAGCAACCTTTCTCTCCCCTTAAAATTTTGTCGTAAAAAGTTATATTTAGACACAGCTACCGCTCAAAAACCCTCTCCTCCATAATAAGTAACTTTGAACACCTGTTCCCAAGGTCGTGTTTTTGTGTGCAAATTGTGACACTTTTAGATTCAATATAGTCTAGCGATGATGTGAACTACACTGTCTTTTGTCATTATCTTCAATATTATCTATCCGTTTGTAAAATTAAGATCATATTAGTTCACTGCTCAGAATAGGCCATCCGGCCAGCTAATTTTTATATTCCTAACATTAATATTAAGAAAATTTACTTTTTAAATTTTTGTAATTTTCCTACCATCCGCGTTCTGCCGCTCAATTCAAATCAAAATCTTAGTATCGCAAAAGCGTCCATTTCCGTACCTCGTGTCAATTTGGGGGACGTGAATTTTTTACTTTCCTCCATCCCCCCCAATTGCGTCTCCTTAGCCTTGCTACGCAATCTTTCCAGTCATATTTTTTCCTTTTTGATCCTCCGTTCCCCTCCTGTCTAGCAAGGCAAAATTTATAGAGGATGATGACCCGCGGTCTAGGCGATCATGTACATCAGCAGCTTACGCATTATGTTTTTTATCCTTAAATGTTATCTTTGGAGTATTTTACCGTTGTATCTCGGTCAATTTCACTACATCCTCAAAGACTGCACAACACGGCAGTTATATTAATTATGGCCTTACAAATCTCTATATGTCTCAGACTCCTCAAAGACTGCACAACACGGCAGTTATATTAATTATGGCCTTACAAATCTCTATATGTCTCAAACTCCTCAAAGACTGCACAACACGGCAGTTATATTAATTATGGCCTTACAAATCTCTATATGTCTCAGACTCCTCAAAGACTGCACAACACGGCAGTTATATTAATTATGGCCTTACAAATCTCTACATGTCTCAAACTCCTCAAAGACTGCACAACACGGCAGTTATATTAATTATGGCCTTACAAATCTCTATATGTCTCAACTCCTCAAAGACTGCACAACACGGCAGTTATATTAATTATGGCCTTACAAATCTCTATATGTCTCAAACTCCTCAAAGACTGCACAACACGGCAGTTATATTAATTATGGCCTTACAAATCTCTATATGTCTCAAACTCCTCAAAGACTGCACAACACGGCAGTTATATTAATTATGGCCTTGAACATTTCTACAGCCCTGATCAGGCATTCCCTTAGGAAAACACCGCCATACACTTAGAAAACACAGGGCTTGCGACCACACCGGTCTACGCCCAAAAACACACTATTCTGACAGCACACTCACAGGGCACACCCTGTGAACCCCTGTCATGAGACTCAGTTGTTTTTAGAACACCACTCACAATACATGCCGCTTAGCCGCGAGAGCTAATCACCCCCCGGCTCAAAACACTACAAGATAAATATATCTCAACACTAGAGATAAACAGCGTTCTTCACGCTTTTCTTGTACTCTGTCTCATGACTCTAGGAGAAGATATTTTTAACAAATCGATTCCTAATCGGCAAGCAAGTACCATAATTCAAAAATTCAATCTGTCCCACAACATACTAAGATTTTCTTCCCTTTGACCTTAACAGTACTATATTTGGTCACCACAATACTAGTCACAATCTCTGTCGGAATGTTAATGTTATTCTTGTAATTTTTCTCGCCGCCAGGCAGCATGTACATTTAAATTTGTGAAGCAATATGAACTGGCTCAAAAGCCCAATATATATTTCTAGTCTTTGGAAACCGTTAGTGGGATTGCTATTACTGTCTCTCTCTGGTGGCATATGCACTGTCAGACCAGTGTTACTTGAAACAAAAAAAAACCCCACGTGGTTAAAGATAGGAACTGTCTATGCTTCTCTCAAAGATGTCTCTTTACTAAACGCTGGCAAGTTGGGTACCACCGTTTCACTATATAAAATGGAAAGAACACATATCAAATAATTTACATATATGTACTCAATATAACTTACATTTTACACGACAAGCCTACAGCTTGACTTATATTTAAAACTTCCCGTGAAATAAGTTATATAAAAATCAATCATCAGGAATTAGGAATATCTTCGTATTCCGTCAATATTCACTGATGTCGCATCTAGCATTTATAAGTTAGTTATTAAAACAGTTTCGACTGAGTATTTAACAGTTAAATTAAACTCATTTCAGCTACTTGTTTAGTAAGCTAAAAATATAATTTATTTTGTATTTCCACTGCAACTCGTCGATTAAAGAAATAACAAACTATCAAAATATTCACTCTGCACACAGAACTAGTTTAAAATGAAATCGGCGATTTTAACACTAAATCACTTCACAAAATACTAGAGATCTATTATGTATAATATTTACCTCAAACACAGAAGTACTAAGAACTTAAACCACTTCGACCAAACTAAAGGCCATCTCTATTAACAGAGATTATTTAGAAATCGAACGAAGGTTGTTCTAGTCTAACTGCAAAGTTACTGAGTGAAATGAAATAGTTTCAAACGTGGGTTAATATTTTAAACCAGACAAAGGATGAACTATCTCCCCCCGCCCCGATCTATCCCCCTTCTCATAACAGCTACGTTTAACTTAGAGGCGTGTCGTAACTGCCACCAGGGCGATTACGCACCTGCGTTAACAAACTGACCGGGAAAAGCGCGTGTCAGTTGCAAATCTCAGACAGCCGTCTGAAACTGCGACTATAAGGTGTAAATATTCGCTCCTACTTAAGCGTTCGGCCGATGCAACTAGTTGTTGACCGGTGAAAAATGCAGACGGATGTCGGCTCTCTCCTAGCATTCTCACGCGTTTACGTCGAGAATCAAACTCAGGAGTGTCGTGTCATCTGAAGGTGCAGACCCAAGTCGGCTCGATGTCTGAGATGGACTGCAACTAAATCGCACTTCACGTCTGACTGACATCTATGTAATAAAATTACGTATCCCAGTATGAGAAAAAACACAAGGTAAAGTTTGAGGATATTGAAGAAAATATTATTCGCAAAACAAGTGATGCGAAAAATACAGGAAAAAACAGGTAAGGACAGATAATAAAATAAAGGATGCGGGTGAGAGAATAGGAAGAAGATGTAGGCAATTTAATGATATAAAGACCTACGTGACACGCTGCAGTTGTCACTCTGGGTCGTCCACTGCGATGCCGGTCTTCAACTGAGCCAGTGGCTTGGAACCGGTGCCAAAGTCGACTGATGGTACTCTGTTGCACGTTTAGATGCCTGGCAACCTGACTTTGACTTTCGCCTGCATGCAGTCGGCCAATAGCAATGTTCCTTAAATTTATCGATAGAGACGCCATAAATGTCTGCTTGAAAATGAGCTGAATTTTTTTTGTGTAGCGTTATCCTTTTATGGGATTTCAGTTGCGTAGTCAGTGAATAGTGTTCACCCCAAATTTTGTTGCTTTCACGTGCGTGCAACATGAGCTGTGGTCAAAAATTGCGTCATAAACACTATTGACCACTGCGTTGTAACGATTACAAAAACGAACGCAATTCAGGTCAACACGTGCATTTGACACTGTAAAGAACATTTGAGGCTGGTTTTTATATACCCTAGCACCAAATTTTACTTACAAACTCATAAAAACGCGCTCTCAAATAGCTATGCGTTTCTTTTTTTGAACAGTATATATATATATATATATATATATATATATATATATATATATATATATATATATATGGTTCTTGTGCGTTTATTCACCGGTTAAATCAAATTCTGGATATTTATTACCCAAACCGATCACCGTACTCTTTCTTGACTGAAAAAAGTGTCATTGTCCTCTCTCCCCTCCCCAGTTGCTTAGAATTTTTTTTAAAACACGCCTGCCGTTCGTAAGGTTGTAGTCACGTAGCACATTCTGCCGTAGGGGAGTGAAGTGTTATAGACTTCGATGTACTGGGTCCCAGCTTCATGAGGTGGGGTGGCCTGTTCCCTTCCTCGCTGCCGTTGCCTTCTCTAACTCAAGATCAGAGGCAGGTACCCTTTTACAGCTGGTTAGACTGATGCGTGACACCTGTTCCCTTCCTCGCTGCCGTTGCCTTCTCTAACTCAAGATCAGAGGCAGGTACCCTTTTACAGCTGGTTAGACTGATGCGTGACACCTGTTCCCTTCCTCGCTGCCGTTGCCTTCTCTAACTCAAGATCAGAGGCAGGTACCCTTTTACAGCTGGTTTGACTGATGCGTGACACCTGCTCCCTTTCTCGCTGCCGTTGCCTTCTCTAACTCAAGATCAGAGGCAGGTACCCTTTTACAGCTGGTTAGACTGATGCGTGACACCTGTTCCCTTCCTCGCTGCCGTTGCCTTCTCTAACTCAAGATCAGAGGCAGGTACCCTTTTACAGCTGGTTTGACTGATGCGTGACACCTGTTCCCTTCCTCGCTGCCGTTGCCTTCTCTAACTCAGGATCAGAGTCAGGTACCCATTTACAGCTGTTATGGAGTGTTAGAGACTTCACCATACTAGGTCCAGCATCGAGAGATGGGGTCTACCTAGCTATAAATGGGTACTTAACTTTGAGTTAGGGAAGGAAAAGACAGCGAGGAAGGAAACTGGTCTCCCCACCTCTCGATGCTGGACCTAGTATGGTGAAGTCTCTAACACTCCATAACCAGCTGTAAATGGGTACCTGACTCTGATCCTGAGTTAGAGAAGGCAACGGCAGCGAGGAAGGGAACAGGTGTCACGCATCAGTCAAACCAGCTGTAAAAGGGTACCTGCCTCTGATCTTGAGTTAGAGAAGGCAACGGCAGCGAGAAAGGGAGCAGGTGTCACGCATCAGTCAAACCAGCTGTAAAAGGGTACCTGCCTCTGATCTTGAGTTAGAGAAGGCAACGGCAGCGAGAAAGGGAGCAGGTGTCACGCATCAGTCAAACCAGCTGTAAAAGGGTACCTGCCTCTGATCTTGAGTTAGAGAAGGCAACGGCAGCGAGGAAGGGAACAGGTGTCACGCATCAGTCTAACCAGCTGTAAAAGGGTACTGTCTGATCTTGAGTTAGAGAAGGCACCGGCCGCGAGCAAGGGAACAGGTGTCACGCATCAGTCAAACCAGCTGTAAAAGGGTACCTGCCTCTGATCTTGAGTTAGAGAAGGCAACGGCAGCGAGAAAGGGAGCAGGTGTCACGCATCAGTCAAACCAGCTGTAAAAGGGTACCTGACTCTGATCTTGAGTTAGAGAAGGCAACGGCAGCGATTTCCCTTGTTTTCTTTGTACCGTTAACTTGTAGAACTGATTCAATTCCGTTCTATTGGTTTATAAACTTTTTTTTTTTAAATACGGGGGGGGGGGGGGGGGGGGGGGTGGGGGGGGGGGGGGGGGTTTGGGGGGCGGGTCTGTCGTAAGCGTGTCAACTATGAATGCAAGAGAAACGCTTTTTTTTTTTAACTTGCCTCCCAAATCACAATGTGAAATCAACATTTTCCAGTCAAGAAAAAGTACGGTTCTCAGTTTTGGTAATAAATTTCCAGAATTTGATTTAACCGGTGAATAAACGCACAAGTCTGCTAAATCAGGTACAGAAGGCAAACACTTGCATTAACAAATGCTCTTCTTTCCCTCGCTTGCTGTGTTTTCAAATAAAAGTGACTAACCAAGTTCGTTAGGCCAATCTATTTATAGTGTGACCTCGGACGTACGAGATGGGCATCCCGAAGAATGAAATCACTATCAGAAAATGTGGGTACCTTTTTGCCTATCGTTCAATGCAGGAAAAATACTTTTTTTGAATTATCTCCGTTATTCCTGATGCGATTTTATTCCCTCAAAGCTTAAATTATACTTGGGATTAGGCTTTATATATCTATATAATAATCTTTTAGTTTCCAAATTGCATTTTATAGTATGCATAGTTTAAACGGCTAAATTTAGGACAACCTGAAGCTTCGAATGCATTCAACCCAAGATTTCTCTCGTCCTATATTAGTATTAGTACAAGTATTATTACTTACGGGTAGAGTAATATCCCTAATATTGTGTTGGTACCCTCTTTCAAGTGGTACTTCTTCTAAAATGTTGTAGTAAAATTCCGAAGTTAATCAAGTTACATAGATTGAACCTTGCCATCTTTATTTTCCAAGCAGTAGTAAACACAGGACCATGAAAGCGTTTTCATTGGTCAGTGTATCATATCTTTCTACAATGTATGGCGCGCGGTATGGTCAGAATATTTAGAATTCGTGACGTGATACAGACGTCATTTCACGACATATATATATATATATATATATATATATATATATATATATTATATTATAGTATATATATATATTTATATATGTATATTTAGTATTATATATATTATATATATATATATATATATATATATATATATATATATATATACAGCCATAGAGCCAAATATTAATTATAACAGGAATTTTGTTGGATTAAACCAGCTAGGGGCTCGAACGAGCAAAACCATTGCTTAAAACTTCATAAAAGGTGCCGGATCAGATATAAGTTAATAGTGCTCTGCCCTATGCAGCATTGTTCTTGACTTCTGAATTATCTTCTGAACAATCCCTTGAGATAGAAGCGTCATTATCCATCTATCTACAACTCTACCAAGAGTAATCTTGTGCGAAGGTATACACCTTCGACGACCCATTTTAGATACTCTTCAGTTTTGGATACTGGTGGACCACTACTGCAGAGCAAAGGGGAGGAAAATTCCGTGACAGGCGCCTATCTTTATCGCCCTATATCTTTTCTAACATCTTTCTTATTATATTTCGCCTCTCATTTTGCTCTTTCATCATGGTTAAAGTAATCGTTTTTAATCATGGCTTGTACCTAAGGGTAACTTTACACGCCTTTGGTTTATTTCTCCCCCTTGCGTTATCTTTCGAAAGCCACCTGGCCACGTTAGGCAAGTATTGTTAACTTTGGGGAAACGTCCGGCTTGGCCATGGAAAGAATTCATTTGATACCTAATCCCCTATTGAAACAACACGAGTGTGACCATCTTGGGATACAATAGCAAGTGGAAACAAAGGAAACGTTCCTTGCAGTTGGTACACCGGGAGAGCGACATACTGATTACCTAGCGAGATAATGAACCAGGAGATTAAAGAAATCACCGCACGACAATGAGACAAAGGATAGCACGCACGCCAGAGAATGACACAAGAAAGCTTTGTGACTGAGGGGCCTGATGGTTTCTGCATTGGGCGGCCAATCCTAAACCACGGTTTGTCTAATAAACGAACTCGCAGCACGGAATTGAAGAGTTGGTTGCGAGAGCCCACCCACTTTAGTAATTGACGTTGATAGCGAACATACTAGCCTCACAATGCAAGATGGACACCTAGTTACTGGATGAGGGGGCGGAGTCATACGACACAGGCCACGACTTCTGACATACAGGCAACACGAAATATAACGAGATGTTCGCCAGAAAGTCAGTACGGAGTTTTCAACATACACGGAGCTAGAAGTATTTCCCAAAGCATAGCGTGTTCTAATATTTCATTCATGTGTGGATATTTAATTCACATCTGTGGTGAAAAGGGGTGTGTCCAGCAGAAGTCTGAGTCTACACATTACGTGTTTGGCTTCTTACCTGAAAGAGACTAGCAAAGCGTACGTCACAAGATATGATCTCATACACTTGCTAAGCTACAAGGAAGTCTCACCTGCTTTTGTAAAAAGCGGTGGCACAGCATTTTATTCACCTGTTATCAAGTGCTCACAAGTTGATTCGCATATACAAATATCAAGTGAAACTCACGCGAAAGCTTACCGCCTGCGTCAAAAACACACAAAGGTTGAAACACGCACAAGTTGATTCTCATATATTTATATTAAATTCTACTCACTCTAAAGCATATTCCCTGAATCAAGAGTACATACTCACAAGTTGATCAGTCTGCCTACCAAGATCACTTAGTCCCAAATTGATTCGCTAAGATACCAAGCTCAAATTACCAAGTTCAGCTACTCACTACGTCAGTATATGAATTGAAGTCATCTACTTTCATCGTATATTGCACGACGTAAATTCAC
This sequence comes from Oreohelix idahoensis, assembly GCA_024509875.1. NCBI lineage: Eukaryota > Metazoa > Mollusca > Gastropoda > Stylommatophora > Oreohelicidae > Oreohelix > Oreohelix idahoensis. The sequence goes on along the minus strand of JAMPIV010021784.1, from coordinate 14,888 downwards.
TTAGACCAGCTTCATTGCACGAAACTCACTGGTTTACCAGAAGATCATTTCATAAAGAGCTCCAGTCTAGTCAGTACCTTTTCAAGATCAGACAGCAGACATTTTTCTGAGACAATGGGCAATGTTTTGTCAACGCTAGAGAGATTTCCAAACATTGAAGGACATATATCACCCAAGTTCTCATTACTACGAAGGTTTTCATCAGTGGAGATAAACCCAGCCGACATACCTACATTGGACAGTTTATGCAAATTCCAGCAATCTTAACCTTGTTGAATCATCTATTGCAGGGTCGTTCTCTAACAGGCGATCATCAATTGTCTTTAGTATTTCTCCCTTATCCATACCCAGTGCCCCCACCATGGGTGCTCTCGAAGCTAGTCTGTTAGCTCTCTCATATTGCCGCGCACCCCTGCATGACCAGGACCGTAGACCCACATTAGTTCCAGAAGACTCGAGACCAATGAATGTTTTCCATTCGTGCCGTAGCCTTTTATTCTGGACCTTCTGAAGCATGGACTGAGAGTCCGACACAATTACTGCCCTGCTATCCCGAAAACATTAATTGTTTCCATGACATCGGATTTCATACTTTTTGTCTGTATGTCTGTATGTGTGGTTTATATGTGTTTTCTGTTTTTAAACGTAGGTTTGATTTTTTAAAATCGAAGTATTACGTGCGTCGGCACTAGGATTTAGAATTACCCCTGTTTGTATCATTTTAAATGCTTGAACATACCCACAACCTTTAAAAGCTTTGTCTGGGTCTAATTTAATTTTTTTCCTCTTTTCCTGCTAATAAAAATGCGCTAATCTTGTCATGGAAAACAACCTAAGAAAAAAGTCAGAAGCACAGTTACATAATACTTTTTTTTAAATAATGAATGTCACGCGGGATACGATATGTTTAGTGGTTCCACATGACACGATGTAAAGACGTGATGAAATAATTTATTCTAATGTCGCTACGTCTGGTGTCTTGGCTTTGTCAACACCATGGTAGACTCCATTGATTCCACGGTGATTCCGTTAATAGATTGCGTCAACATAAAGAAAATCTTTGTACAGTATTAACATACCCGTGTGTTTGCTGGCAAAGGGTGTGTATATTATTTATAATCAGTGGCTATTGGTGATGTATAGTGATGATTGTACGTGTATTAAAAATATATAATAGGAAATACAGATTAAGTAATATAGAAATTTTCTATTCCGAAATGTGTAAACACCAAAAAGGTATCTTAGTCAATGTTATAAATTACCGACACAAACGGATGTCTTCTAAATAAATTATTTTTGCATGCATTTTTAAGCGCGTGTGTTTCATTAATTATTACTTTAATGGTCGGTTAAAGTCGGCTAATTACTCACTCCGTTTGTCGATTCTCAAGGTAAGGGAATATATATATATATATATATATATATATATATATATATATATATATATACATACAGTACTTTGCAAAAAAAATGGCAGTCATATTTTCGCAACGCAGCACACTCATAGAAGCAAATAATAATACAAACTGTATGTCCAGAGGAAGATTGGTATCTCCCCTATCTATTAACAGTGGTTTCAGTACAATATAATGTTGCCTTCTCCAGCAAGGCAAGCCTGGATGCGGCGAGGCATACTTCCCACAAATGTTTGTAGGTAATTGAGAGTCAGACTGTCCCAGTATTTTTCAGCTACTTTCTTCAATTGTTCAACGTCTCTGAGTCCACTCTTTTTTAAATGATTCTTGAGTAGTGCCCAAACGTTTTCAATTGGGTTTTGATCGGGACTGTTGCTGGGCCACTTCAGCACTATCACATTCTTCTCTTGCAGCCATGCTTTGGGGTATGAGCTGTATGATTTGGGTCATTGTCATGTTGAAATGTGCACCCATCGGGGTACATGACCTGCATAAATGGCAGAAGGTGTCCCTCTAGTATGTCGATGTACCTTTCTTTCGTGAGAATTCCTGTGAAAACACACAGTGGGGTGGCACCTCTTGCTGACACCCCTCCCCAAAGATGGAATTTCTAGGTATGTTTCGGTCGCTGGTACACAGGCGTTACAGAGCCTTTCGTCCAAATATTTATTTGAGCAGGATAAGACCAAACAGAACATTCATCTGAAAAAATCACATTGTCCCATGACAAATTTTGGTGTTCGTGGCACCAGTTCAAGCGCATCTGTTTGTGAGTCTCTGTGAGCAATGGTGACGAAATTACCCGCTTTTTTGTGTAATTCATCCTGTGTAGCTCCCGGTTGACAATAGCATTAGATACCTCTGGGCTTCCCAACTCGATCATGCGCTGCCGTATGTTTTCTACACTCTTCATTGGCCCAGCCCGAACGATTTGGGCGAGACACCGATGGTCCTTTGTGACCAAAATTCTTGGCCTCCCACTACCTTCTTTTCGCTCGATTCCATTACCTGCTTTTAATTTACTCACAACTCTGTAGACAGTCCGCTCAGGAATGTTCAAGGTTTTAGAAATGTTGGAACATGTTTGATTTCCTTCATTCCAAAGCTGTGAAATTAACATACACTTTGACTTTGTATCCATTTTCTGCCACTAGCATTAGAAATTGTCGTCTGCTCTATTATCAAGGGACGTTACTCTACGCTAATTTTTTGTTTACTTTTGGTAGTGTTTGCTCACTTAAGTGGAGTGCAAATTTGGGGCAGAACATGCATATTTAATTAGATTTCAGCTTATTTAGCTGAGCAATATGACTGCCATTTTTTTTGCAAAGTACTGTACATATATATATATATATATATATATATATATATATATATATATATATATATATATATAGATATATATATATATATATATATATATATATATATATATATATATATATATATATATATATATATATATATATATATATATACTGAAGCACATTAAAAACGCACCACTATTATATATACTGATGCCGAGAAGCTGGCAAAAAAAAGTGTGGGAATGGATTTTCCCCGTGTTTGCCATGCGGTAGAGAGCGAATGGCTGCTGGAATGGAAAGTGCAAGATTCAACCCACGGGTGTGTGTACAGACTACATGAAAACGATGAAAGTTACACGTGCAACACGATTCTCAACAGCTATGACCCTGAAAATGTGTACGCGTTGTGGCAGTATACTCGGTATAAAAAGGCCGTTGAGACAAAACACCCAGTACATGTGCTTGAAATGCCACGACTATCTGAAAACGACCGCCAACGAGCCATTGGTATGTTGGAGACCGGAATGAGCTCGCGGGCCATTGCCAGAAGGATGAATTGCCACCACAGCACTATTGTACGTCTCAATGAACGTTACGGAACCACTGGCAGTGCCCGGGATAGACTTCGTAGTGGCCAACCACGAGTTACTACCCCTGCGCAAGATCGTCATATTGTGCTGAGTCACCTAAGGAATTGACTCTCCCGGCAAGTCAAACAGCAAGAGCAATAGTGGGTAGACATGGGCAAGTCTCTCGAATGACAGTCATACGACGACTCAGAGATACAGGCCTTACTGCAAGACGACCTTATGTTGGGCCAAACTTGACTCACAGACATCGTTAGCAGCGCCTGCAATGGGCAGAGCAACATATCAGATGGACTATACTGCAGTTGAATGCTGTCCTATTCACAGACGAGAACAGATTCAACATAGCCTTTGCAGATGGACGTATGCGGATTTAGCGACGGTGTGAAGAGCGCTTTGCAGATTGCTGTGTCAACCGATTTGGAGGTGGCAGTATTCACATTTGGGGAGGATTCAGTTTTCACCATCGCTTGCCTCTTCACGTCTTCCGTGGAAATGTTAATGCTGTGACATATCGAGATGAGGTTCTGGATGCACTGGTTGCTCCTGCGTTCACAATTTATCCAGACTTGCAGCTTCTCCAGCAGGATAACGCACGTGCATTTTTTTGTATTTTTGGTTTTCTCCCTTGCCTGCACAGAATGCAATGAATTTCATAACAATCAAATGTACAAATTAATGACCAGCATGGATTCATAGGAAAATGAATAAAGATTCCAAATATGTAAACTTGTACACACTTATATTTACATTTCACACTCTGTTCCTGGATTATACAGGTGGTGCGTTTTTAATGTGCTTCAGTATATATATATATATATATATATATATATATATATATATATATATATATATATATATATATATATATATATATATATATATAGAGAGAGAGAGAGAGAGAGAGAGAGAGAGACAGACAGAGAGACAGAGAGACAGAGAGACAGAGAGACAGACAGAGACAGACAGAGAGGGAGAGAGAGAGAGACTCCTGGACGTTCGTCGTATACGACTACTCGTACATACGATGGTCATTCTAGAAATACTGTACTCTCAAGTTTCATTACTTATTACAGTACAGGATTGTATAACACAGTAATTGTTTGCTTTAATTTCTTTATTGTCTTATTTCATTATGAACAAAACTCAAGATTTGTTTAAATATCTAACAAAACACGCACATAAATTTGAGCATTCAGACATGCAGTGACGGATCTACATTTTGGGGCCCTGAAGACTGAACTCTTGGAGGGGTCCTCTTTTTATTTTAAAAAAAGGGCGTTGGGAGATGGGCAGGAAACGTATTATAGAGAAAACTATATTCGGGAGTCCTGAAGCTTAAGCTTCATTAACTTCATTGTAGATCTTCCTCTGCAGACATGTTACTTATCCTTACGGTTCATATAGCATATAGTGATTTCCGACTTACGACCATTTCGACTTATGACGGAGTTGTCGGAACTGAATTCCGTCATAAGCCGAGAACAGTCTGTATTGTTAAAATTACCGAGGTGTTTTTGGTATGTGATTAATCAAGACTTTGCTCTTCGTGAAAAGAAGAAGGAAAGAACATTGAGACTATATCAACCTCGCAATTATGTCTTCTTCTGTCTCTTCTTTTGCGTCTTCTTTTTCATCTTTGTCAGTATATTGTTTGGGGTCGTCTAACTGGAAGCAGTAAGAAAATGAAACAAAAGGTGAGAGGAGAGGGCGAAAATTTTTTGACGAAATGTGACCGGGGGGGGGGGGGGGGGGGGGGGGGGAGAGAGGAAATGTGACGTCATACACACAAAAAAGTAGGAGTGAGACTCGCTTCTTTCATAAATGATGTCGGAACAGACTAGATTTTGTAAACTCCACCCTCATGGTCTACTTTTATCGGCAATAAATAACAGCTCCGTCCAGGGCGACTTATATAAATATTATAATCTTAGCTGAAATATGTGATCATTGTTATAGGCTATCACTGATTTATATTGTTTTAATTATATATTTATATTTTTAATATAACATGGTACACATCTTTCCAATAAACGATGTTGATCTGGATATAAAATGGATTTCCAGTTTTTTCATTGAAGAAGCATCTTACTTTGCTGTGGGAGAATGATAGCGAAGTTAAATAATTCATTGATAACGACTTCAGATTTTAAGCGCTTAAATGTTTGTAGATTTGTTCGCAAGTTTAATATTTCTTTATGAAACTTAACATACGGAAGAATTGAAGTTATTGGCATGTTTACTTTACGTTTAATTTCTTTGATACTGTTTGAAATTAAATTAAGCTAAAACTAGCAATGTTTTGAATACATTTGGAACATTAAACTCCCCAAAAAAATAACAATAAGATAACATTTAACCAGCAAACTCTGATTAATTAAACTATAATTTTACTTACAAGCTTGTTTTTTTTTTTTGTCTGCACTAGTTGATTATTATATTGTTTGCCCTAGTTGATTAATTTACATTCAATTACAATCTTTCTTTTCAGTATTACAGTATTATTGGCAGTTAATTTACATTCAATTACAATCTTTCTTTTCAGTATTACAGTATTATTGGCAGTTAATTTACATTCAATTACAATCTCTCTTTTCAGTATTACAATATTATTGTCAGTTAATTTACATTCAATTACAATATGTCTTTTCAGTATTACAGTATTATTGGCAGTCCCGCAGTACATACTGCCGTAGGGGAATAAGTATTTCAGACTTCATTATACTAGGTCTCAGCATTATGAGGTGGGGTGGCCGGTGTATTTTGATCGCTGCTTTTGCCTTCCTTTACGTAAGAGCAGCGTCAGGTACTCTTTACAGTGGGGTAGACAAGAGTGTAACCCTACCAGGTTTTGAACCAGGTAACTTTGGCTCGAGAAGTAAGCGCTATAACCGCACTACTCTCTCTAGTGGTATCGGTAATCATATGTTTTTTTGTAAAATAAAAATATAAAATCGGCAAGGCAGTAGGAAGTACGAGTACACAATAACTAGTCTGACATGTGTGAAAATTCTCAAGCTTATTTAACTATGCCGTCACAGAAACAAGTTGATTCGAGTGACCATTCGGCAACCACCGTTATCGATCCACATTGTGAACTCTGTGCTCGTATCGGGAAAGGATCAGCAAGTAGGAACAAGTCATCTTGGTGAACAAGGCCGGAAGTCAACGCAGTTGAAAAATATACAGTTTTCCAAATTTTTAAAATTGAGATTTCTGTTTATATTATTTCGTTAGTACTAATAATTATTTTAAAGGTCGCTCCCTGTTTTTAAATTGCTAATATCCTCACGCGTTTCTATTTGATATACAAGGGTGCAAAATTGGCTGAGCGTCCTTTCGCGATGTACTGTCACAGCAATGCGATGGCGCCGTTTGGTTGGTCCTAGGATCGATTCCCGGTAAGCTTATCACTTATATTTTCTTTTCTGTTGTCTCGTGTCATTTTTATGTCCATCGAGTACCTGTTAATTATCTTTATTTATTTATTTATTTACTAATTTATTATTTGATATACAGGAGATAAAGGTCAAATAAGGGGCAATAACTGTCATTTGACATTTGACTAAAACGTTTTATTATTTCCAGAAACAAAAAAAATGTAAAATCAAACCCAAAATGGCAAGTAAATAATTAAATATTACACACATAAAGTTATGTTTTAGGCACTCGTGTGAAATAAAGAAGTAGAAAACTAGACGAAAAACAACAGAAGTGAGTGGCTTACAAGAGAATCGAACCCAGGACCTTACGAACGGCACCACCCCCTAGCTACGGAAGCGAATCACACTATCCTCCCTACCAACTAGGCACCACAAGTTGACATTAGACAGGACCAAACAAATTTTTTGCCCACTGTGATGTCATGGGTTGAACAGGCTGGATCTCACGTTGGGTTGAAATGTTAATGTGACATGTCAATTTATGTGATTAAAAAAAATGACAGTTAATTTTTTTAAGTTGGACGTTTATTTCATATAAATTAGTTTAATATGAATGCAGAAATAAAGATCTAAAAATAGGGAGTGACTTGTCGATCACTCTGTAGTTCTACTACTACTTCTACAACTACTACTACTAATACTATTAACGCTACCACCATTACTACTGCAGCTACTGCTATTACTACTACTACTACTACTATTACCACCACTACAACTACTGCTGCTGCTATTACTACTAGTACCACTACTATTAACACTACCACCATTACTACTGCAGCTACGTTTATTACTACTACTTCTATTACCGCTATTGCTGCTACTACTACTACTAATACTACTACTACTCCTACTGTTAACACTACAACCATTACCACTACAGCTACTACTATTACTAATATTACCACCACTACCACTACTGTTGTTACTACTACTGCTACCATTGTGGTCGTACAGCGGATGTGTAATAATTGAGAGAGGGTTGTATTTTCGTATAGTTCGTTTCACTACCCGACAGTAGGCAGTCAGTTAGATCATGTAGAGTTAATTTTTACCAGTTAATGATTCTCCACTGTGTTGACGAATACATAGGATGATGATGATGAATTACATTCAGATGTATCGACTTCACGCTAACATCTGCTGAACCAAAACAAGCTTTATTTACATAAAGAGTTAAATTCAACCCAACACTGGGTGGCCGACCTTCACTTAGTGGCACCTTTCTACTATAATGACTGCTGTACAAAATGATACTGGCATTTTTCCTTTCTCTCCTTTATATCGTCTGTCACTACTTCTTGCATGTAGAGTTGTTATGTCAGTGGTTAGACTCTGTTCGAGTAGCTTGGGGTATCTATATAAGACAGGTCTAATACCAGGGCTGACAGTTTATACCATGTCTCTGACTCCTAATATTCTCTACAGATTCTTATCTTCTGTGCTGTGTAAAAGTTCACCTTATTCTACACGATTGTATATATTTACTTGCTAGTTTTGACATACCTGTAAATTCTTGCCTTGGGCTGACCATCAAAAATACTTGACAGGCAACACTGCCTTTCTTGCTCCATGAATAGCCAAACACCATTAGCAGAAACCTACACCTACATCTATCAAAGTGGCTAAATGGAACGGCTTGATGGCTGGACAACATAGTTTTCTGCACAACACAGAAGCCAACCACCTCCAGTGGCCTATTCGCCCTAGTGCACCATCCAAGCTAGCGTTCACCACTACACGCAAAGTTTAATACAGCGATAACTTTCGCTGGGCCTATCTTACTTCGCGTTCAAAATCAGACTGGCTTCATCTTATTCCCGATTTAACTTTTTTTTTTTTTGGGGGGGGGGGGGGGGGGGGGTGGTAAAACTTTTGCTTCGTTTTGGCGAGGCGCATCCCGTTCAACCTAGTCGGTTATATTAGGTCACATGTCCAAATATAAAAGACCCTTAGGTCTGGGGATAGGTGATTATATTCCCCTGTTCTCTGCTAAAATGTGTTCACCTTCACAACACTATCTCGTGCGTGTTTATTTTGATCATTCACCAAAACATTTCAAGGGACGTAATTTAAAGTCGTCTCCCTTAGCTGATTAAGCTCAAATCCCATACAGTCTTCTTTAACATTATTACTATGCAAATCAGTTACACCATAATTGAGAACTCACATGAAATACTAAACCAAAACACCAAGCAACATCTCCCAAAAGGGAACTCGCAGAGCTACCTCCCTTCCCTTAAAACACTCTTCTGCTCCTATTACCTCCCCTTAACAAAGACATATAGTCTATTAACAACTCTATTTAACTTTCTTAAACCATTATTCTGTAATCTCTTTCATTCTTAAAGTCCCAAGTTTAAAAATAGATGCCTCAAGAGATGCCCAATCAATACTTAAAAGATATATACATAAAAAAAAGGAAAACATCCAACTAAATAGAAAATAAGCAGCAAAAACTAACAAAGAATTAACCAAAAACTAACTACTCATTGGACAAGATAAGACAACAAGGTATTTTAAAAAAAAGGGCAACAACTCAAAAAGAACAAATACTAATACAAATTAAAACCAAGTGTAAAGGGCAATAGTTATCTATAAACAATACAAAAAAGAAAATAAAATTGACAAATACTAATAAAAAAAAAACTGCAAAAGACAAACGTTATTTAAATTAAACACAATTAGTAAATAAAATGACACTAAATACCCCAATTATAACCAACTTTCAGGTTGAACAGGGTAGACCAAGATGGAACGAGAAGAGGCAACAAAGATCAAACTTTAAGTGCTCGATCTCCACCCATCAACCCATCAAAACAACAACAACAAACAATTACTCACCATTACTTTAATTGTTCGGACGAAGTTATATTTCTACGTTTCAGTACCTAAGGCTGGCATCTGGCTAAGATCACACATATATTATATACTGAAGCACATTAAAAACGCACCACTATTATATATACTTATGCCGAGAAGCTGGCAAAGAAAAGTGTGGGAATGGATTTTCCCCGTGTTTGCCATGCGGTAGAGAGCGAATGGCTGCTGGAATGGAAAGTGCAAGATTCAACCCATGGGTGTGTGTACAGACTACATGAAAACGATGAAAGTTACACGTGCAACACGATTCTCAACAGCTATGACCCTGAAAATGTGTACGCATTGTGGCAGTATACTCGGTATAAAAAGGCCGTTGAGACAAAACACCCAGTACATGTGCTTGAAATGCCACGACTATCTGAAAACGACCGCCAACGAGCCATTGGTATGTTGGAGACCGGAATGAGCTCGCGGGCCATTGCCAGAAGGATGAATTGCCACCACAGCACTATTGTACGTCTCAATGAACGTTACGGAACCACTGGCAGTGCCCGGGATAGACTGCGAAGTGGCCAACCACGAGTTACTACCCCTGCGCAAGATCGTGACTCTCCCGGCAAGTCAAACAGCAAGAGCAATAGTGGGTAGACATGGGCAAGTCTCTCGAATGACAGTCATACGACGACTCAGAGATACAGGCCTTACTGCAAGACGACCTTATGTTGGGCCAAACTTGACTCACAGACATCGTTAGCAGCGCCTGCAATGGACAGAGCAACATATCAGATGGACTATACTGCAGTTGAATGCTGTCCTATTCGCAGACGAGAACAGATTCAACATATCCTTTGCAGATGGACGTATGCGGATTTAGCGACGGTGTGAAGAGCGCTTTGCAGATTGCTGTGTCAACCGATTTGGAGGTGGCAGTATTCACTTTTGGGGAGGATTCAGTTTTCACCATTGCTTGCCTCTTCACGTCTTCCGTGGAAATGTTAATGCTGTGACATATCGAGATGAGGTTCTGGATGCACTGGTTGCTCCTGCGTTCACAATTTATCCAGACTTGCAGCTTCTCCAGCAGGATAACGCACGTGCATTTTTTTGTATTTTTGGTTTTCTCCCTTGCCTGCACAGAATGCAATGAATTTCATAACAATCAAATGTACAAATTAATGACCAGCATGGATTCATAGGAAAATGAATAAAGATTCCAAATATGTAAACTTGTACACACTTATATTTACATTTCACACTCTGTTCCTGGATTATACAGGTGGTGCGTTTTTAATGTGCTTCAGTACATTTTACTCAATAAAGTCAATAGACCTCACTTTGAGCCCCAGAAGGGGTATTTAAAAAAAAAAAAAAAAAGTTTCAGTATATTATTAACATGACCAGCTCTCGGGTTCGGTCGCCCCCAGCCAGCAGGGGTTTAGCCGTCCAAAACCAATGAGGGGTTGGGGGAGTGTGACGGTATTGCCTCCCCTGCTTTGCAGTAGTGGTACAACAGTGGCCAAAACTCAAGAGTATCTAATATGGGCTTCAAAGGTATCTACCTTCGCACAAGATTACTCTTGGCAGAGATGTAAATAGAAGAAACAAAACGCTTCTATCTCCAGGGAGTCTTCACAAGATATTCAGATAAGCGAAAACAAAGCTGCTTTGGCTGAGCATGTTAATTCTAGAATATGCCGACAACTTTTGTGAAGAATTAAGCAATGATTAGTCAGCTCGTTAAGCCCCCACCTCTGATTTACTCAGTGGAATTATATTATTATGGTATAGCTCTGTTTAGAGTGTGTGTATTAAATTGACTGAGACAAACATGCAATAACTTTAAAAAGATTAAATCGAAGTTAAATTTGTATAATTACAAATAACCAAATTTAATAATCACTTAAGTTTTAACAGTCTGAAAATAATTTGAATAGTTTAAAAGAAAGGATTCATCATGGATTGATGATAGAATTTTTATGAAGAAAGTTCACTTTGGCAGCGTATATTTTGCACTAAGCTGCCAATAGTAGTTTCTGCTCCCACTGATGGGGTGGTTCTTTTTACACTGCTCACGCTCGTCGTTGGTCAAGGTTGTCGGGTGTAGCTCGTTTCCCAGAAATGTCAAGGAGAGTCTACAAAGTGGGTCTCTCGTCTTAAAGCTTAGGCCACTGTTCCCTTCTTGTTCCAGAGATAGTACTTTCTGCTGGTACCACCAATAACTATGGTAAAGAATAGAAACGACACCCTCTCCTGAGTATTGCGTTTTCATCCTATGGTTATGGGTCCCTTTCTTCCCATTTCACCATCTCATTTAACTCAGAATTTACCCTCGATGAGAATTAAATTTAATCCCTCGGGTTAAAACTTTCTTTACATTTAAATTGAATAGCTTTTATAGTTACTTTACATTTAAATGAAAAGGTAAACAGTACAGATAGAAAATGTTTACATTTACATTTCCACTGATTGAAAAGTGTTCACTATATAAACTGAATATGTTTTCATTTATGTTCACACTGATTTGAAAAGTTTGAAACTTCCATTAATTTTAAAATTAATATTTTTATATAGACAATTACACTGGTTTGAAACTGTAAGTATTATACTTAGAATGTACATCATTTCTTTCATCTTTCTCTCCCTGCTCCACAGGAACCTGGGATTACCTTTTGCTTTTAGTTCTCTTTAAGAAACTAGAAATAAAGCAATCACCAGCCCGTGCAATGGTGGTTCATGAATCATCATTCTATACGCTGAGGTTGCCAGCCTCAACTGACTGGGACATCCACTAGCGATTTTCACATATTAAAATTCAGATAGCGATATACATATAGGCCTATATGTTAGTTCACATGTTAGTAATGAGAAATATAGAATGTAAAATGACAACTTACGCCAATCCTGGCTCACAGACTTTTTGCTCAGATGAATAAAAGAGACTTGAATCGGCCTCTTACATGCGTCTGGGTTGTCGTTAATTTAATAAGTTTCCTCTCTGACTTTGTGTGTTTCCTTCAGTTTCCTCACACAGCGGCTTTCCTTATTAAAATGATAGAGATTTCCTGGGCTGTTTTTGTAAGTCCTGATAAATACTCAAAAAAAGGTGTCCGGTCTGATAAAATGGAATTCTGAATTCTAGGCTTCCCTCTAGCAAGGTCTGGTGTCTTAGCAAGCGATCTTCACAGTAGTTTTTACTGACTGAAGCGTCAGGTTTTATTCAGTGCCTTCCCACGCATCTGTTTGTTATGGAGTCTAACCAAAAGCTCCAATCAATTTCAAGCAGGGGGGTTAGCGTGTGGTACTTTCAAAATATTCCACGTGAAATAAGGTGCGGAAAGCAAAAGGTCACGTATTACCATATATGGCAATAAGACATACGATGCCTTGCCGTTAACCTCATATGACAACGTGTGTCAGATGTAACACTTATTACTTTCGCTAAAGTAATGTCGTGGACAGGAAATGATTATACCATACGCGTCCGTCCTAAATGTGTCGCACAGATGGGTAATCTTGTTATCTGTTGCCTCAGCAAACAAAAACCGACTACGGGCTAGTAATTTTATCACCCGGCCCAGCTTGAGCAAACAGAATCATACGAAACTGAGCAAACTCACATTGGTCTTCACCTGCTCTAATCTCAGCAAATCTGTGCCGCATCAAGTAAAATATGATTATTATCACCTACAAGGAGTGTCGAAATGATTTGACAATATCAAATATCTGCTACTTAGCAGAGAAAGAAAGAAAGTGCGACAATTAAAAGCGCACAATAAAATCAGTACCACAAATGTACCGATTACTGACGGAGTGAAACAGAGATCAACTGGGGTCGCCCGATTCTGTCATAGGGAGGGTGCTCAGTCACCCACCAGCCAATTACTTAGTTTACTACCCCATGACCCTTCTTATTTAAATTGACAGATAGTTGCTTTATAACAGACTTCCTAAAATGATGTAAATAATTTGTGAAGACTCTGTCTTTGTTTTGACAGAGACAACTCATTTTGAGCCTTCCTTTTCCTATATTCATCATTAGATGAGTTGCTTTTTTTCTTCTTATCCATGACATTTGGAGCCGCGGTAGCACAGTGATTAGTGCATTGGTTTCCTAGCTCAGTGTTCCAGGGTTCGATCCCCAGTTGAGTTTGGATTTTTAGACCACAAACGGCTCCGGGGTCGACCCAGCTTCGTGAATTCGTTACCAGAGCAATTCTGGGAAGGTTAAGGTAGCAGGTGTGATGCTGACCCCATCTCCCCTAGTGTGCCGATGGCCAAGAAAATATGGGCCTAACACCGTATTCCAAATATGCCTCAATGGGCGTGTAACGGGATCCTTTACCTTTACCTTATCCATGACATTAACCCTTCTAACACCAGATAATGAAACGAAGTAAAAACTTATACGGATAGTCGCAGCTTTTCATATGTGAGTTCTCATAAATGAAGACTTGAAAAATTGGTGTGTCATCAGTTAGTAAACTAGCATAATATGAAGAAATGATAGAATAAAGGTAAAGGTAAAGGATCCCGTTACACGCCCATTGAGGCATACTGGGAATATGATGTTAGGCCCATATTTTCTTGATAGAATAACTGAAAACAAAAACATAATTAAATATTATAAAAGTATGCCTCTATTCTCTATTCCTCTATTCGTATTTATTATCTGTCAATGTTTTTTGTTAAAAACGAAATGCCCGTAGAGTGAATCTGCCCTAATAAACAGCGTTGTTAAATTGCGGTAACAAATGTTCTTCCAAGACCATCGACGTCCTTATGATACCAACTCCAGCACCAAGAATCCTGGACGTCTGGATTATGATGAAAAGATTGTCCCGTACGGTAGCTGTAACTCATTTACAATCACTAATCATTCACTCATAGTACGCATTATGTAAAATCAACTTTCTAACAAGTGGCCAAGGAATGTAACTGTATTCGTAATCAAAGCAACTAAAGTCTTTGAGGATGCGTAAAATGTTAACCAATACAAAACCGTACACGATTTACGAAGAAGATAGCATAATTTAAATAAAATTTTAAAAAAACAATGACAATCACACCGTACACACGTGCAAGACTGTGGTGAAGTGGGATGTTATAAATATTTATAGGGGACTTAGTGTACTGACTGAGATCAGCTGTGAAGGTATCTATATCTAATGAGAGTAGTGTATTATAGATAACCTTACTTGCTGCCACATATATATATATCTCAGTCAGAATTATTCTGGAATAGTGTGATGACTACGTTGTATGTCTAGGGTATGTGTATGATGAAGTGTAAGTCATAACAACAACAGACAGATAAAC